>JASCZI010241806.1:50970-71527 GCA_036250425.1 Stylosanthes scabra
AATAACGAGTTTATTAGCTATTACAAAAAGGAAAATTCTAGTATGATGACATCATTTTGATCTTCTAGTAAGGACACATGAGTTAAACTTATCATCAAACAACAAGTGGCAAGTGGGTCATTCAAAATTTATGGCAGACACATATTTCTTAGCTCAATAATGCCACGTATCAACAGCTCATTAAATTACACAAATGTCCTCATTGGAAGATAGCTATAATGTTCTCATAGTAGACTTTTCCAAACAAAAATAGTGAAAATAGGCATAGCCAAAATATGGTGTGGTATTATCTTATAAGAGAGAATTGTGTGAAATTTTGTGTTACAATTTCTGTTAAGTTTTTAAGTTAGGAAAAACAGAGTAAAATTTTGTATTATCTTATAACACGTGCTTACCATAGGAAAAACAGAGTAAATATTATTAGTCAAGCCAACCAATATCCTTTTCTTTTGATGTCTACAAGTTTTCCTTTATTTTATTCATTTTATTTAGAATCAATCTCGGATATACTCTAAAATGGACAATTTGAAGCCAAGGGTCAGACCTTCAGTCCCATAAGGCATTTGTTTAGCAGCATTGGTGATATTAGACTAATGCATCTTATTTACTTGGTCTACACCAATTTTTTATGCTAGTATCTTAAAAAATAACTTGCCTGCTACATTTCAATAAACCCCAACTAGAACATGTTTTTCTTTCAATTTAGTTCATAGATAAACTCGACCAAAATTTGGGGAGTAGGACATTACATCACTCAACTCCAGGACATATAAGTAGTATACTTACTACCAACAAATTAATTATTCAACTTTCATATGAAGAGGATTAAAATAACTAGGGAAAACTTTTACTTTAGAGAACTATCCTAGACTATACAATAGTTTGACCCTAATAGTTAACTGAGATATCTTGCAACCAAGCTCAAATCCTCTTCTAGTTCTCCTTCTCCCAAGCTATTCAGGCTAGCTATCTATTTAACGCAGTAAGCTTGTGGAATGCAACGAAATCTGTCATCTCGGCATAGATATGCTTTTCAATTTCAACATAGATGGAAAAGATGTCGAGGCCTATAATTATTTGATAAAGGAATGAGAAAGTATTCCAAATTTACCTACAAACACTAACAGATATCAGGATGCACAAATATGAGGCAATGAAGGTACTGAGTACCAAATCTACCTACAAGCCAAGGCTGCAAACCAGTGACATCATCCACTAAATTCACATTTCATCCATTTACCGAAAGAGCCTTGACATTGGTCTTTTAAATACTTTTCCTTCAAGCTTTAATCGTCTATATGCTTCTCTCAAGTGGCATGGACGAATTGGTCCAGATTCCTTCCTCTCTTGCATGACTATTCTAGCTGCAAAAAAGTAAAAGTTTTTATCAATGGAAACTTTTGGAATCAGAATATTGGCCTTCTTAGGACCAGGAACTGTGAGATCATCGTGTGTAATTTAGAATTGAACCATATCATGCTTGCAAGCTATACACAAAAACTTCCCATACCTGTTTCAACAACTTCACCAACAAACATTTTTGCAATCCCCGATACTACAATCGTCATCGGCACGGAAATTTTCTGCGTCCCAGTGATGCTGGCTAATAACTGTTCGAATTTCATCAAGAAAAGAAAGAAGAGGTAACTTGTAAACAATCTCATCTTACTATAATAAACTACCAGTGCAATTTGCGAAAATTGCAATTTTTAAACTACTACACAAATGCATGACACTATAAGTAATACAGAAACCAAGGTGATATGCAACAAAATTCAGTCTTGAAGATTATCCAAGAAGAAAATGCAAATGGGGTTTCAATAGTCTTATGCATAGGAAAAAGTCCAATCCTAACTAATACAACGAATCAGAACAATTTAAAGTTTTCATTTTGACAAGCATAAATAGTTTAAACTTTAAAAATCATCATTTTTGGCATATAGAAGTTGAACCATACTCTTTTCATGTTAGATTTCTGAAATCCAGCCCTACGGAATGACTCATATCTGCTCATCTGTTCCTCAGTGAATTGTGACAATATAGCCCTAAATGCAAAAAATATAATTAGCCCCAAAACAAACAGATGCAATGAAAATTGTAAACAAAAGCAAGATCAACATACTGCATCTTGGCCATCTTATCAGGATCGCCGCTCGAAGGAAACTTGCCAAGCTCAACATCCATGTTCTCCTCCTCGTCTTCCTCATCCTCTTCTTTGCTCTTCATCCCAGTGCCAGCACCAGCGGGTCCAGCGGTGGCGGCGAAGGGACCACTGGTACTGGCATTAGCACTGCCACTGCCAGGGGTGAACCGAGAAGCACCCTTTTTGGCATTGTCGTCATGAGGAAGCTGGAGCTGGTCTTGAAGTTGGGATTGGGAATTATGAGCGGCAACTGAAGAATTAGGGTTTTGCTGCGCGTCGACGGAGGCGTCAGCTGGGGATTCAGGGGGAGAATCCTCTTGCTCCTCGAACGCTGCTTCAAACGGATCCTTTGATTGCTTCATTCTTTCTATATATCAACACATTCTTTGATTGTTAATACAAATAATTATAACTCGTCAAATACTTTTTTTTTTATTTCGCAAAATAGCTAAATTAACTGGTAAAAAAAAAAAAAAAAAGAGAGAAAAGAATTAACTTGTGTGCAGAAGTATCACCTTAAAAAAAAAAATCAAAATCGAAACTGAGTGTTACAGGCGGCGCTTGTGGCTGCGATGCAGACTTTGCCAAAGGTGGCGGAAGAATGGTAGATGTGGTGACGGTTGAGAGATGATAGAAGTAGAAGAGAAGAGAGAGAGAAGCACTGAAACCCGCAGAGATGAAGAATGTTATATAGTAATTTTAATTATTAAATATTAATTGTCTAAAAAAATAATTAAATATTGACTAATATAATTATAAGAAAATAAAAAAGTTTATTTTTTATGTTAAATATTTTAAATAAGACTAGCTAATATAAAATGTTTTAGGATAATTTAGTCCGTACATTTATTTTATTCAATTAAATTATTTATTTAAATTATTTATTTTATAATAAATAGAAAATTATTTTTAAAAAAATAAATGATAATGATTATTTTTCATAATTAATTAATTTTGTTCTCACTTATCTTTATCTTGGCTACTCAGCTGAGCTGAAGTTATGTTTACAGTCACCAAAAACTAGAAAGCCATGTTATGAGGAAGAAGGAACAGAATCGAATCCATGTTTTCAATTGCCAGAAGAATCATCAACAACAATGGAACAACCACCATCAGCATGAGACTCATTCCTCGCTTCCTAACACTTCACCGTCACCGTTGGATTTCTGTTAGTGGCGGTTACAAAACCCTCAATCACAGCACCACCAAATTCTGCTGTGTACGGCACAAATCAGAGGGACCAGGAGGTGGTGGTGATGGTGGAGGAGGAGGAAGGAGGTGGTGGTCGGGAAACCATGACCGTTACGACCACATAAGAACTGAGGCTAACTGCCCGCGCTGCTCAAAGCCCATCACAGTTGTCTTCTCCAACAGGCCGCTCTCCATCTCGGCCCATGCAGCACCCCCGGGCCTCTACCAGGCCCTCAACCTCTGCCCGTCTTGCAGGACCGCCTTTTATTTCAGGCCCGTCAAGCTCTCGCCTCTCCACGGCGAGTTCTTCGAGATCGGTCGGGTTAACGCTCCTCCGAGACCGCCGGTTCATGATCATGATCATCATCATCATCGTGCTCTAGCTGCTTCTTCTTCTTCTTCGCCCGATTCGGCGGAGAAGAAGAAGAGTGACTTGCCAACGCCCAAGCAGATATTTGAGGCACTCAATCGCTATGTTGTTGGCCAGGAGAAAGCCAAAAAGGTTGCAATTTGCAAAACTTCAACTTTCATTTCATTTTATTTCATTTCCAGCTTAATTTCATATTTAGTTTGAGTTTAGTGATTTGTCATTAGGAAAATGCTTCATAGCAATAAAATTTTCTAGAAAATGTTTGCCAGAAATGTATGTCAACATTATAATAGGAACACTTACCATGATTTGCTTTTATCAAACCACTCATGAGCTACATTTGTATTGCTATTTGTTTGCAGCATCCCTTTTTGGCAACTAAAATATGGGCAATGTAGCATCACTTTATTCATTGCTTGTCTATTATGATGCACAAATGCTTGAATTTTGTTTTTGAATATGTACTTTATTCATGATTATATATATGTATGAAATTATTTTATGTCTTATACTCTCTCTGCATGACACTAATGTTTTGAAAGAAAAGATAAGTTTTTTAACTCTATCCATTGTTTTATTTATTATATGGGAGAAATCTTCATATATAGGATAGTTATTGGAATGGTTGTCTGTTTAACTAAAATGACAGTTCATGATTCTCTTCTGGTCTTTTTCCCCCATAATATGTATATTAATGTAGTTTTTGATTCTGAACTCAAAGGTTCTTTCCGTGGCTGTTTACAACCACTACAGCAGGATTCATCTTGCTTCCCTCAACCAATCAGAAGATGGAGATGATGTGGTTGACCCCGAGAAAAGCAATGTCATGCTTATTGGTCCCACAGGCTCAGGTACTGCATTTCTATTTCACTAAAACAAGACCCTCCTGGAATAGAAAGGGTTTGTGTGTGTGTTTTTCTGTAATTTGTAATTATAGATTGTAGTCAGACTCAGTTGCCACTTTTTGCTGGGAATTCTAGGCAAGACGTTGCTTGCAAAAACACTGGCACGTGTTGTGAATGTACCATTTGCCATAGCAGATGCAACAACATTGACTCAGGCAGGTTTCGCAATATCTTCTTGTGTTTGTGTCCTATATCTTTTGTTTTATGGACTCTGTTTTACTGATAAATGCAATTTTTTTTTCAGGCAGGTTATGTTGGAGAAGATGTCGAGTCAATATTACATAGGCTTCTTGAGGTATCCTCAAACTCTTTATTCACCTGCTGTTTACTCAATAGAATATTGTCCTTTTCATTCACGGAACTTTGCTTGATGGACTTTCTTTTTAGGAAGCGGATTTCGATGTGGAATTAGCTCAGCGGGGAATTGTGTATGTTGATGAAGTTGATAAGATCACTACGAAGGTTTCAGACCCTTGTAAAATTTTGATTCAATATTTTTCTGTAATTGCATACAATATTGATTTTGGCTAGTTTCTCAGGCTGAGAGTAGAAATATTGGAAGAGATGTATCTGGGGAGGGCGTGCAGCAGGCCTTGCTAAAAATGCTGGAAAGCACTGTGGGTAAATTTTATATTAAGACTCCTTTTTGCCTTTTGAGAACTACTTTATTTCTTCCAACTGTCTATTCTATGCTATTTTATAAATCTTTACATAGCAGTCCCAACCCAAACAGAGGGTAAAAAATGAAGAGGAAGGCTGTGGTTGGCAGTTGGTAATCAATATAAAAATTTGTTGAATCGTTGTGACATAGTCCAGCAGTGTGAAGCTTTATTTTTCCCTCATAAAACTTGTAAATAAAATTTTAAAATAATAGCAATATGCAGATTGCAAATGATTTCATATCTGAGTGTTTTGCATTGTCAATACAGAAATTTTGTTTGTAGTAACATTGCATGAGATCTAGGTAGCTCTGGAAAATGTTTAGCAATTAGATGAAACCATTGTACACATTGACATTAGTTGACTGCGAGAGAAGTATTTGGAAAATAGATTTACATCCATGCAATCTAATGATTTTAGAACTTTGAAATATGCTTGTGACATTCTATTTATATACTATATTCTTGTCTTTTCTTTCTTTTCCTTTCAGGTAGTGAGTGTACCTGGTAAAGGAGCTAGCAGGCATCATGCTGGTGAGAACATTCTGGTGTGTTGGCACAAACAGAGTTTACATTTATTCATTACCGACATAGATAAGGGAAAGTACCACTAATGGTTGAAATGTAGAATTGAGGATATACTTTTTATGAGAAGATAAGAGTTGGTTATGAAAGAAAGTTAATATAGAATTAAAGAGTTTGAAATCACGGACTTTCTGTTTTCTCTTGTGTAACTGATAACCTTGCATGATGTTTGTCAGATTGATACAAAGAATATTCTTTTTATATGTGGAGGGGCCTTTGTTAATTTGGAGAAAACCATCTCTGAAAGGTGAGGCCATATTCTGCCACTCTGTGACATGCACCTCTGTAGATTGTGATTGGGAATTTCAGTTGAAGTCATTCCCCTTTCCAGGCAGCAAAACTCATCCATTGGGTTTGCAGCACCGGTTTGTGCAAATATGAGGATTTCCGGATTCATTGATGCTCGATTCACGTCGTCACTTCTTGAGAATGTGAGATCTTATGCTTAAGTTAAAATGTTGTATTTTGGCCATGCATTTTTTTCATTTTTTGCGTTTGTTACTTCTTCGCCGAGTACTAGCATAAATTCATGTAGATGATGCAGTAATATTTGGGCTTTCAGGTAGAAAGTGGTGATTTGATTGCATATGGCCTCATTCCTGAATTTGTGGGGCGTTTCCCAATTCTAGCTGGTTTGTCTGCTTTGAACGAGGAGCAACTTTTTAAGGTATTTAAAATGTCTGCTGCAAATGCATGTCCCAATTCTGCCTTGGGGGTCATGCTTATGCACAGAAACAGCCAGTGTAACATCATATTTTATATGAATGTGAATACGCCCAGTGGCCCTTAAATATGAGACAGAAACTTCATCATTGATTCTTATCCCTCTATCAACCTCGTGAATTCCACTGTTACTTACAAAACTTATTTTAAAATGCAGGTCCTTGTTGAACCTAAAAATGCCCTTGTTAAACAATACAGAAAGATGTTCGAAATGAATAATGTAAACTGTTAATATTTTTCTCATTCTTGTTTTAACCCGTTTCTTATTGTGCTCAAATTCTTCTTCTCCAACATACCTTTTTGGGTTGTTCAGTTCTGCTAACATGGTGACCTCTTTCCAGTGACTTACCTACTTATGTCATCTCTGATCATTAATGTTTCAGGTCAATTTACATTTCACTGATTCTGCTCTGAGATTGATTGCAAAGAAAGCTATGGCAAAGAACACTGGTGCCCGTGGTTTAAGAGCGTTATTAGAAAATGTTCTTACTGAAGCCATGTTTGAGGTACATTCTATATATTTTAGTATCAGATTTTATTCTGTTTCCATTTTTATTAATATAAAAGTGTCTTTTCTGAATTTTGATTGCTTTATCGCCAGATTCCAAACAATGTTGATGTTGACAATGTAAAAGCAGTGCTGGTCGATGAAGAGGCCATTGGTTCTTTGGAAGGCCCCGGCTGTGGCGCAAAAATCCTGTACAGTGATGATGATGGAGCATTGGAGGATCAAGCATCAGCACATGTCTGTACATAGATAATACTTGTTAGAATCTTCCTTAGCATCCTTTTCTTCTTTATTTCATTTTCTCTTGTTATTATCCTTATGGTATACCTCCTTACCCTCAAATAAAAAGGAGGGGAAGAAAAAAATAATGAAGAGAGCAAACTATGAATGATACTGTTCTGTACGGCTAATGAGCATGGTATAATGTTAAATTCAATGTCTCTATAATAGCTCTCTCATTAGTCTCAACATATATCCTTTCTTGGTTGGATTGAACAAGAAGTTATATATCAAACACTGTTGTGTGCTCTGTGCAGCTGAAGATAGGGGAAATATGGAATAGGATAAGAGTCCACTGAATATTACTTGCTCTTGAATAGATCAAGACAAGTTATAGGCAGAACTGTTTAAAAGATTCAGAATGGGTTTACAACTTTTAGGCAACCTCACCTAGTGTTACGAAACCTAATAAATTGAACATTAACATTACTAGCATCAACTAACCAGTTGTTGGTGAACATCGATGCCTCCAAGTTCAAACGATTTTCCACACCATTTATCAAAGCATTTCCTTGTCTTACCACACACACAAAAAAGGCATTTTCCTTATCAATTGATCAAACTTCTTGTTTTGCTAATAACCAATCATCATGACACTTTTAGAGGCAATGTGAATTGTCTCCGGGGAAGCAAACACAAAACCAAGTGCAAGACAACAAGAACTGCCTGTAATGAAAACTTTATTAAAAAGGTTGGATTAGGTGAATCAACATCTACTTATAGTAAGAAATATCATGGACAAGTGTAAGTGGTTATATGACTTACATTTCCTCAGTGTGATGTTCACTCTTCAATGGAGTAAGATGAAAAACATGCTGAGAATCACATAGGAGCTGGCTCTCCATTCAAATACAGCACCATCCAACAATTTAGGTAATGTTTCATCAACATAAGTAATTAATAAACATCAAAACTAATTAGTAAAATGCGCCTTACGCTTGTTTTGATACCTATTCAAATAGAATCTGTAAAACGGTCAAAGGGATAAGAGCCTTTGGACCATAATTCCACTTCTTCCTCCTCCTCTTCTTCGTCTTCTTCATCCTTTTGTTGTTCCATCTTGTGAATCAGCAGTGTTTTCACTTGGTCAAGAGTGAAAACAGATGCTTCAACAAGATTTAGCCATTCGTGTCTGCCTCTATCATAAAAGAACTTAAACTCTGCATCCACATTTTGAAAGGCATCCAGAACGTCTGAGGCATATACTGGGCAAACCCCGCACCCTATCACCTCCCATGCTTCTTTAAACTCAATGAATGATGCCCATGATCCGTAATAAGTCTTGAAATTAAAAGTAACATGCTTGTCACGCAATCCATGTTCACCACCAACTTGTTCAAACCATATACAAACATGATCTGAGCTCAACCCACTTGTTTCAGCACTCCTTTTACTAAGCCATAGATCGCCGCATCTACATTGGATCATGGGAGGCTGCTTTCGAGGAGCCTCTCTTTGAGAAGGAATATGATGAACAACACAGCACAAAATGAAACCCACTAGCCTATCCAGATAATGAGATTCATCCTCAAGAAGTTCAACAGTTACCGAACTCCTTCTTGTCTGATATTTGAACCATGATGGAACCTTGCTTCCGGGATAAAAGATACTAGGGTCGTAAACAAATCTGGAACTGGCATGAGTAAAGCTACGTTCCACCATCCAACCCAACATCTTTCTAATTGCTACTCCCATCATTGGATGATGCACATATTCTAAGAATGAATCATCATCAAGCCTCACACAGTTTTCAAATGAGATAGATATCAGATTTAAACTTAAAACTGCCTTTGCATTGAATAATTTCTCCAGTGATGTGCAGTTGTTAGCAGATAAATGTTTAATAGATGGTGGAAGCTCTGGTAAAGATCGAAGGTTGCAGCAATCCGCTATGTTGAGATGATGTAACCGTGATAAGGCCTTCATATTTTGAGGGAGTTCAACCAACTGTTTGCATCCTTCAAGATTTAGCTTCTCAAGAGATACTAAGAGACACAGTTCTTCTGGAAGAGCTTCAACTCTCACACCATATAGATCAAACTCCACAAGTTTGCTGAGACGGCTAACTGATGAGTGCAACTTATAAATTATTGTCCAATGGAAATCCAAACTTGTTAGTTCCTCTGATGACACTGAAAATTCTTTCAAGTTTGAGCAATTACGAACATCGAGGATCGTAAGAGATTTCAAATGAATCTTGCCTTTAAGACTCTTAAGCTCTTTGCAACCATAAACATTTAAGGTTCCAAGCTTGTCGCTGGATAAAATGGATGGATGAAGTTCACACAAGCTTACACAATTCTTGAGGTATACTTCTTCAAGGTTTGATGCCTTAGTAAAATCTGGAAGCTCCACTAGCTCCCAGCATTCATTAAGGTTAATCCTCTTTAAATTTACAAGATCCTGTCACAATTAAGGGGACCATACCACATGTTAAAATACTTATTTTCAACTAACACAAGGGTAAAAGATTCTCTTGTAAATGTAGATATCTATACCTGAACTCCATTCCAAAGTTTAGAAACTTTGCTCCGTGGCATAGAAAGCTCAACAAGCTTCTCAGCACAAAACGATGGAGGAAGAGACTTCACAGGGCAGCCACTCCACTCCAAGTATCTTAGTTCGTTAGGAAATGACTCCAAAGTTGAAGAAACATACACATTCGGTGGTGTGGTACCCCTCCGGGAATGGAAAAGACTACCCCTCCCGGAATGGTAAAATTTGAGAAACCTTATATAAGGCATCCTCTTGAATGTGTCATCATCTAAATGTAGATCTCTTTTAATTTCAGACATGTCCAACACAATGCCTTCAACTGAGTCTGTTCCCTGCAAACAAATCCAATAGTCAAACATGTTATCATGTTTGTTGCATTTCCTACATTAATAGTGTACTCAAGGAAAGGAATTACATATGTGATTTTCTTACCTTATTATTATTCAATACATTGTAGACATCCTCAGTGTTACTCAAGCGGCTACGTCTTCCCGGGTCTTTAATTGATTCTTGACGGACTATTTCTCGACCCATTTGTTTTATCAAGTCATGCATTTCTATTTCATTATACTTTGAAATAGTTATAAGAGCTTTACGAGAAAGATTGCCTATGCCGATAGCAGGGAAAAAACCACACGATTCTAGAAATGGCATGACAACATCCTTTTTTTCTCCTTTGAAAAAGAATACAATGTCAAGAAATATCTCCCTCTCTAACTCATCTAGTCCATCATAACTCAACTTTAACACATTACAAATGCCTACATTAGGATAAATCTTGAGTTTTGCCAACGCACTTTCCCATTCTTCTATGGTTTTAGAGAATAAATAAGAACCCAAAACTTTTAAAGCCAATGGGATGCCATTTGCATAATTCACTGCCATATTCGAAACCTCTTCATATCCTGCTTCAGGATAGACTTTCTCAAAAGCATTCAAGCAAAAAAGCTTCAGGGAATTTTCGAAGCTCAAGCCCTGGACCTCATATATTCCATGAACCTTTCCAAGGACATGCTTGTCTCTAGTAGTTACAATGATCCTACTACCTGGTCCCAACCATTGTGTAGCAAGGTGTTCAAACTGTTCTAATGTATCCATATCATCAAGGACTATGAAAACTTTTTTTCGACTTAACTTTCTCTGGACAAAACTGGATCTTGCTTTGTATGATCCTTTCAAATGAAGACTTTCTCCCTCCAATAACTCAGAAACAAGTTTCTCAAATAAATGAGGCACACCAGACTTTTGTGATTCTTCTCTTACATTTTTCAGCATACGACTGCCTTCATATTGGGAAGAATATTTGTCAAATAAGAATTCGGCAATGGTAGTTTTACCTATTCCTCCCATCCCCCAAATTCCTATGATTCGGACTTCACTTGATTCAATTGCCAACAATGATTCAATACTTCTAAAAATGTCATCAATTCCAACAAGAACTGTGGATTCTGTTGAGAAAATATTTGACAATTTCTCCAAAATATCTTTCACAATTTCTTCAATAAATTTAGATTCATCTCTGTTGTATATATAAAAAATATAAAAGAGTATTACACATTACAAGTATAATCAAATAGATAGGTGAATAGAAATTGAAGAAAATAAATATTAATTAGGGACTACACGACATTTTTTTTCTCAATAAATTCTAACCAAGTTGATCAAACTTTAACAAAAATCATTCTCATCGTTAAGGACATGTAACAAACACTCTCACTCATACACACCTCCTAATTTTTTTTTTGGTGACATACACACCTCCTAATTTAAACCTAAATTTATGTTTTTATATTAAATGAGTAAAATTTAAACTTGACTAGGCTCAACTCATTTGTACGAATATGATTTATTTTATGTTTATATGATATGCATGCTTGATAAACATATGATAAAATGTCTTCTATTTTTCCTACTACTATCACATTTGAATCATAATACGTTTGTCTATTTTATTGTATATTAAAACATAACAAATTTAACTTGATTATTGTTTGATAGAATAGTAAAACATGTTTATATACTAATATATTGATTTAAAATTTATATCTATTTTTATCCATACATGTATTCTATATACAATAGAGATAATGGCAAAATTAAATATAGTAAAAGGAACTTACTGATATTTTGATGATTTCGATGGATAATGAAATCCAGATAAATTAGAAGCTTCCTTTAAAGCAGATCTCCAACTTTGCACCTTCGTCGTATCTCCCTTGAATCTGCGTTGGTATTTATCAAAAGCCTCCTTAAAAGAATTATTCTGATGTCGCACATCGGAGGGAAGAACGTTGTAGAAAACAGGTATCACAATCCTTTGATGTTGTTTCATGCATTCAATTACTTTCACAAGTTCATTCAAGCACCAAGTTGAAGAGGCATAGTTTTCCGAAAAGATGATTAATGAAATCAAAGATCCTTGAATGGCCTGAAGAAGCTTGGATGAAATGTCATCTCCAGGGTGAACTTTTTCATCGTCTACAAAGAAATCGATCTGGTTACGGTGCAGTTCTTTTCGCAGATGGCCAAGAAAATTAGTACGAATGTCTTCTCCTCTGAAGCTGATGAAGAGATCATGCTCGATTATGGGAACATCTAATGAAGAGGAAGAAGATGAATCCATTGAAAATTAGGAAGAGACTCTAGCTAGTGGTGGGAACTTATAACACAGTGATAGTTGTGAGTTAGTTTCTGGTGTGGTTGTTTAGAAGACCCTTTGTCCACTATTCTACTGTTAAAGAACTCAATTATTAGTGCTATATTGTATGATATGATAATAACCGTGTTGAACCTTTATATAATCATGTTATGTTAAGCAAACGCGTTTGGAACTGTTCACCAAAAAAGAAATAAAACACTTGATAATCGATTTCAAAAAGTTTACAAAGCAATGGAAGCATGCAAATATAAAGTTAAAGAACGCGGCACAATGGTTCCCACGTTGGGAACTTGTTTAGAAATTGCAAATTTTGGTAACAAACCAAAAAAAACTGTCAAATTGCTGTTTTTCTTGGAAATAGAAGCTGTGAGCTATTCTAATAAACATATAGAATCAGAGTGATATATATTGAATTCCAAATTTTCAACGGTACTAATGCTCTTTAGTCTTTACTAACCTCCACTTTCAATTAACTATCAAAGATTAAAGGCTATTTTTTTTTTTTTTTTTGTGTCATTTATAATATTTTTGGTCTACACTATCAAAGGTATTTTTTTTGGTGTCTAGACAGCAACCTAAAAAAGGGAGAAAAACTAGCTTAAATCAGCAACAAGAATATCATGAAGATCTCTTTCCGGAGAGAACCATTCACCAGATTCAACTAAATTAATTAGAGGCTCCCCATTTGGCCAAACAATCAGCAGCACAATTAGCTTTCCTAGCTAAATGCTCAAAATCCACCTTCCAATTCTTAAGGAGCAGCTCTTGAATCTTGCGAGCAAGATCCTGATCACTCCTATGATGAAAATCAGAATTATTGTGCAAATAAAGAAAAACCTCAACAGAATCTGTAACACAAATAATTTCCTTATGAACACATTCCCAAGTCATTACTAAACCTCGCCATACTGCAAATAATTCACAATGAAAGATCCTCGAAGGAGGAATGTTACCGGTACAAGTTATATTTAAATACAGTAAATATTGTAGTAAAAAATATTTAGCAAATTATAAATATTTAAAGATCCTCAGTGGGTGCAAATGCCACTGAGGTTGATTAAGATACTTAAGCATCTGATAAAGTAGCAACATTAAAGCAACATAAACATAGTCAGACATTCATGTCAAAAAAAAAAAAACATAGTCAAACATTCAGCAGCACCCCTCCTTCCAATTCTCAGACTCCCTCTCCTCCCATGGCACTTTCCTATTGGAGCATCAGCATATGTTTGTACATAGAATACTCATTAGAATCTTCCTTAGCATCCTCTTTTTTTTCTTTTTTGAATTTTCTATTGTTATTATCCTTATGGTATATACCTCCCCACCCTCAAATAAAAAGTAGGGGAACAAATAATAATGAAAGAGCAAATATGAATGATACTGTTCTGTACAGCTAATGAGCATGGTATATATCAAACACTGTTGTGTGCAGCTGAAGATGGAGGAAATATGGAATAGGATAGGAGTCCTTCACTCAATATTACTTGCTCTCTTTGATCAAACTTCTTATTTTGCAAATAACCAATCACCATGACACTACATAGAGGCAAACATAAAACCAAGTGCAAGACAGCAAGAATTGCCTGTAAAAAAAAATAAAAAATACTAACTATCAAAAAGTTGAATTAGAAGACCATAATAGAAATATCAACTAGATACATAAAAGATAAGAATGTATACTTATGGTCATGGACAAGTGTTAGTGGCTATATAACTTTTATTTTCTTTGGGGTAACTACTTTGTGAGTATATACCAATTTGAATGTTCACTCGTCAATGGAGTAAGATGAACAACATGCCCAGAATCACAGTTCAAAAGGACACCTAATTGCAGAATAGGAGCTGTCCGGCCTCTTCATTCAAATAATACAACACCATCCAACAATTTAGCTAATGTTTCATCAACATAAGTAATTAAACATCAAAACTAATTGAAAAGAGGCAGTTCTGATAATAGATTAACAAAATTACCTTAATTGCTTTAAAGAAAAGTATGAAGTAATAAGTTAAAAATCATAAATCACTACGTTGCCAGCAACAATGGGAATGACTTGCCACCTTACATCAACCAATAGTAAAATCTGAAGCAGCATGAACATTCAAAGCCTTTCTTCACAACATGCAATAGAAGAGAAGAACACTGAAGTAGTAATTTTGCTGCATTCACCAATAAAGAAGTGATTTCTGCACCCAAACAATTACCGCATGAGCATAATGAACAATATGGCAGTGTTGATAGAATAAAGTTTGTTAAAGCTGAGTGGAGGTTGCAAAAGTTGTTTATTTACTTAACTGATACTAACATGGTGAAAGGGAATCAAACATTTTGTATAGAATTTCCTATTAAATACAGAAAGATGATAAATTTTGAAAACAATGTCAAATGGTTGTTACACTTGTTTCAATACCTATCCAAATACATAAACCAATTAAAGATGCTCTCACCCTTTTCAGTTTGAGGAACAAGCATGGAACATATTCGGCGATGTTTAAAGTTTCTTGTTTCCAAACATGGCCACGAAGGTAACCGAGGAGACTTGTTTCTTTGAATGCCTTGGTTGTCATCTTCATCGAAGCTCTGAGGTACTTTCTTTAATCTGGATGGAATTGACAACATTTGAGTCGTATTCCCAGGGATATAAATCTCCAAACAGGATCTTTTCTGATTCTTCTTTTATTGTCGAAATCTCATCCTCTTCTTCGTCTTCTTCAGAATATTTGGGCCAAATTTCATGGGGCCAAAATTCCCCTTGTTTTTCTTCTTCCTTCTTGCAAATCCCACAAAAGGTACACAAGGATAATTCTTTTTGTTGTTCTTTCTTAGTGAAAATCGATTTAAACATAAAATTTAGCCAAGTCCAAAAAAAAAATAAGATAAGATTCAGCCATCTGTCAGAAACGGGATCACAAAAGGTTCTCAATGATAATTCTTTTTGTTGTTCTTGGATCTTGTGAATCACCCTTGTTTTCACTTGGTCAAGAGTGAAAACTATTTGATCAATATGATACGGGTATCCGTTGCGGTATCTATCAAAAAAGAAGTGCAAGTCCTGATCCACATTTTGAAAAACATCCAGGATGTCCGAGGCATATACTGGGAAAACCCCGCAACCTATCACCTCCCATTGTCGTGGCGTATAGAGTAGCATTCCATCTATGGACTCCCAATAATCATCCTTATAAAGTTCACATTCGAATTTGAATGTAACATTCATGTCACGAAATCGATGGTGATAACCAACTTCTCCAAACCATATACAAACATGATCTGAGCTCCAACTACTCATCTTAGCAATTTGTTTGCTACACCGTGAACCGAATTGACAACTGATTCCGGGATGGCGTTCTGAAGAACGAACAGGGCGAGTAGAAGAATACTCTGTTCGATGTGGAGCATGATGAACAACACAGCACAAAATGAAACCCACTAGATGCTTACGAGATTCATCCACAAGGTTAATAGTTAATGAATTCCCTTGTGTCTGATATTTGAACCATGATGGAACCTCGCTTCCAGGATAAAAAACGTGGCTGTTGGATTCAGGGTAGCCATGAGAGTGAGGACTAGATATGTATTGCAGCATCCCACCCAATATATCTCTGATTGCTACTCCCATCATTGGTTGATGCACATATTCTGAGAATGATTCATCAGCAAGCATCTTGCAGTTTTCAAATGAAATAGAAACTAGATTTAAACTGAATACTGCCTTTGCTTTGAATAATTTCTCCAGCGACGTGCAGTTGGTGGCACATAAATGTAGAATAGACGGTGGAAGCTCCGGTAAAGATCGAAGGCTACAACAATCTGTTAAGTTGAGATTCTGTAACCGCGATAAGGCTTTCATGTTCCGAGGGAGTTCAGTCAACTGTTTGCAACCTTTAAGATTTAGTTCCTCAAGGGATACTAAGAGGCACAGTTCGTTTGGAAGAGTTTCAACTCTCGCATTACAGAGATCAAACTGTACAAGTTTGCTGAGACGGCCAACTGATGAGTGCAACGTATCAATTATTGTCCCATTGAAATCCAACCTTGTTAATTCCTCTGATGACACTGAAAATTCCTTCAAGCTTGAGCAGTAAAGAACATGGACCTTTTTAAGAGATTTCAAATGACTCTTTCCTTTAAGGCTCTTCAAGCTTTTGCAACAATAAAGACTCAAGGTTTCAAGCTTGTCGATGGATAAAATGGATGGATGAAGTTGACATATCCTTACACAATCATCGAGACGTACTTCTTTAAGGTTTGATGCCCGAGAAAAATCTGGAAGCTCCACTAGCTGCTTGCATGCACTAAGGTTAATCTTCTTTAAATGTACAAGATCCTATAACAATTAAGAGGACCATCATCACATGTTAAAATACTTTAATTTTCAACTAAGAAAAAGATCCTCTTGTACATATAGATATCTTTACCTGAACTCCATTCCAAAGTTTAGAAACTGGGCTATTTGGCATACAAAGCTCAACAAGCTTCTCAGCACAAAATGTTTGCGGAAGAGACTTCACAGGATAGCCAGTCCACTCCAAGTATCTTAGTTCATTTGGAAATGTCTCAAGAGTTGAAGAAAGGTACACATTCGCTGACTTTTTGTGCCTCCATGAATCATAAAATTTGAGAAACCTTATATTAGGCATCTTTTTAAAAGTGTCAGCATCTAAATGTATATCTCTTTTAATTTGAGACATGTCCAACACAATGCCTTCAACTGAGTCTGTTCCCTGCAAACAAATCCAATAGCCAAAGAAGTTACCATGCTAGTTGCAAGTGTACTCAGGGAAAGTAATTAAATATGTGATTTTATTACCTTATCATTATTCAATACATTGTAGACATCCTCAGAGTTACTTAAGCGGCTACGTTTTCCTGGCTCTTTAATTGATTCTTGACGAACTATTTCTCGACCCATTTGTTCTATCAAGTCATGCATTTCTATTGTATTATGTTTTGAAATAGTTATAAGAGCCTTACGTGAAAGGTTGCCTATGCCAATAGCAGGAAAGAAACCACACGATTCTAGAAACGGTATGACAGCATCCTTTTCTTTTCCTTTGAAAAAAAACACAATGTCAAGGAATATTTCCTTCTCTAACTCATCTAGCCCATCATAACTCAACTTTAAGACATTGAAAATGTCTACATTAGGATAAATCTTGACTTTTGCCAAGCCACTTCCCCATTCTTCTATGGCTTTAGAGTATAAAAGAGAACCCAAAACTTTTAAAGCCAATGGAATACCATTTGCATAATTCACTGCCATTTTTGAAACCTCTTCATATCCAGCTTTCGGATAGACTTCGTCAAAAGCATTCAAGCAAAAAAGCTTAAGGGAATTTTTAAAGCTCAAGCCCTTGACCTCGTATATCACATGAACCTTTCTAAGGACATCCTTGTTTCTGGTAGTTACAATGATCCTACTACCTGGTCCCAACCATTGTGTAGCAAGGTGTTCAAACTGCTCCACTGTACCCATATCATCAAGCACTATGAAAACTTTTTTTCGACTAAACTTTCTCCGGACAAAAGTGGATCTTGCTTTGGATGATCCTTTCAAAACAAGGCTTTCTCCCACTAATAACTCAGAGATAAGTTTGTCACATATATAAGGCACACCAAACTTTTGTGATTCTTCTCTTACATTTTTCAACATACAACTGCCTTGATATTGAGAAGAATATTTGTCAAATAAGACCTCAGCAATAGTAGTTTTACCTATTCCTCCCATCCCCCAAATCCCTATGATTCGGACTTCTCTTGATTCAATTTCCAATAATGATTCAATAGTTCTCAAACTATCATCAATTCCAACAAGACCATTGGATTGTGTTGAGAAAATATTTGACAATTTCTCGGAAATATCTTTCACAATTTCTTCAATGAATTTAGATTCATCTCTGTTGTATAAAAAATATAAAAGAATGTTTAATTATTTTTGACAAATCAATACTTACTTTATATTAGCATAATTTTTTTTATATACAAGAGTGATATAATAAAATTCCTTGTTATATAATTTTCATCCGATTTGTAAGTTATCGTGTGTATTTTTGGTGGTTTATGTAGTGAGTTAAGTGACCTCACTTAGGTCATTACTCACTACAGTTCAGTAACAAAGCTTAAAACAAGAAGATATGCAAATGGATATAGAACGATATAGTAAAAAGATGAACTTACAGATATTTGGATGATGGATAATGAAATCCAGATAAATCAGAAGCTTCCTTTAAAGCCAATCTCCAACTTTGCACCTTCGCCGTGTCTCCCTTGAATCTGTGTTGGTGTTTATCAAAAGCCTCCTTAAAAGAATTTTTCTGATATCGCACATCAGAGGGAAGAACGTTGTGGAAAACAGGTATAACAATCCTTTTATCTTGTTTCATGCATTCAATTACTTTCACAAGTTCATTCAAGCACCAAGCTGAAGAGGCATAGTTTTCCGAAAAGATGACCAATGAAATCGAAGACTCTTCAATGGCCTGAACAAGTGTGGACGAAATCTCATCTCCAGGGTGAATTTTTTCATCGTCTATGAAGAAATCGATATAGTTACGGTGCAGTTCTTTTCTCAAATGGCTAAGAAAAGAGGTGCGAATATCTTCTCCTCTGAAGCTGATGAAGAGATCATGTTTGATTAAAGAAGAAGAAGAAGAAGCCATTGAAAATTAGGAAGAGAGTCTAGGGAGTGGGGGAATAACTACATTATATGAGTGTAAACGTTACATATGAATTGAATGTTCCTGGTTGTTTCTGGTGTGGTTCCATCCTTGATCCTCCTCTTTTCTTCGACGACCGGTAGTGCTGAAATTTCCTTCATGTTGAGCAAACGAGTTTGGACTATTCAACAGAAAAGAAGAGAAAGTGTGATTGATTGACTAAAAGACTTGATTACGAGTTAGGATTGTTAATTAAGGCGAGATGTGTTGGGTTTGGGCTTCAATGAGTGATGGAGTTTTTGCGTGGTGAGCTATAAATTGATTTTGGAGTGAGGTCTTCTATGTTTGTGGTTTGTGCCGGTGGAAGGGATTGTTAACAAGTGGTTTCGTGCCAAGGATTATCCATTGATATTTCTTGTTGAAAAATGAAAACTGAAAAACCACAAAGAAAATAAAAATTGTTATGAATTATTGGCGCACTATGCAGTACTATGCTGTATAGTAACTCAATAAATTATGATCGTTCATTCCAAATCAAGTAATTATGTTGCATAGTAAATGAATTATAGCCGTACATTCCTTTTCATGTAATAGTAAATCTTTTACTAGGCTATGATTTCATAAATTTTTCATATCCATAAATCAATAAGAATTTCATATTCTCTCTCTAGCTCCCTCTCTTGTTTTTCTATTATTCTCTTTTTTATAGCTTCAGTTTTATAACACGTTATCAGCACGAAATTCTGATTTATTCACTTTGAAATACGAAACTCTAGTCAAGTTTCTTTGAAATAAGGTACTAATCTTTTACTATGTATAACCTTTCTCGTCTCGAATTTGTACCCCTAAACATATCTGGTAATAATTTCTTATCATGGGTACTTGATGCTGAAATCCATCTAAATTCAATGGGTCTTGGAGACACCATTGTGACAAATAATGACGCATCCCTGAAGGATCGCGTTAAAGCAATGATATTCATTCGTCGTCATCTTGACGAACCTCTGAAAAATGAATATATGACCTTAAAAGATCCTGAAGATCTGTGGCAGAACCTTCATGATAGGTATAATTACCAGAAGACGGTTATACTTCCTCGTGCCCGTTATGAGTGGACTCATCTGCGTCTACAAGACTTTAAAACCATGAGTGATTATAACTCGGCTATGTTTAGAATTATCTCACAGCTGAAATTATGTGGTGAAATGATCACTGATTATGATATGCTGGAAAAGACCTTCACTACCTTCCATGCCTCGAACGTGCTCCTGCAGCGGCAGTATCGAGAGAGGGGATTTTATAAATATTCTGAATTAATTTCATGCCTTTTTGTTGCTGAGCAGAATAATGAACTGCTCATGAAAAATCATGAAGCTCGCCCT
>JASCZI010241807.1:4488-32177 GCA_036250425.1 Stylosanthes scabra
TCAATGAGTGGAAGGACAAAAATGGTGATTAGGGGTTGTGCAGGTTCAATCTTCCTTTTGATCATACTTGCACTTGCTCTTTCAGTGCCTTATTTTGAGCATGTTCTTAGCCTCACTGGCTCTCTAGTTAGTGCAGCAGTTTCTTTGATTCTGCCATGTGCTTTCTATCTCAAGATCTTCTGGGGTCAAATAGCAAAGTCCCATTTGGTCCTAAACTTTTTTCTCATCACATTAGGGTTCTTTCTTGGGGTGATGGGAACTATTTCATCATCAAGATCATTGGTGGAGAGTTTTCAAGCACATCACTGAAGCTGAAGGAAGGATATTATGAAACTATATATACTAAGAGTTGTTCTGTTTTCATCTTTATTGGTTTTTGTTTTTAGTATCTCTTGATGAAGGTAAAAGTCAAAATAAAATTAATAAATTCTCATTTACTCAGCTACTAACCTATCAGATGGTGGATGAATTGAGCTATGTATCTTATAAAAATTAAGAATATACAACTAAATATAACTGGATTATTATTATTCAATGTTACTCTCATAGTGAAAGTAAATCATTGTGCTACGAAAATGGATGACAATAGTGATTTATGGGCCGGGGATCTCTCCCCCAACTCCACCATGGATCCCGGTTTAATTATTTCCGTGAAGATTGTGGATACTCGCGGATATCAATGAATATTAAATTTTAACATTTTTTCTTAAAAACAAATACAACATATTAAAACATGCAATCCAAACATAAATTTAACATAATTAACTTAAGAAAACATCAATGCTTATTCTTAACAAACTTGTGCATGCAAGCTTAATAGATAGTTGGCAGGGGTAGAAATTAAAGAGAGATAAAAATCAATGCTTATTATTCTTAACAAACTTGTGTATTATTTGTACGGTACCACTACACATCCAAGCAATTACCCTAACCAAGTTTAACCAAGTTTTTTTCCCTCATTCTCACCCTCACACGCGCGTTCACTACTCTCCCTCAAAATTCAAATGCGTGTTCACTCCTCCTCCTCCTCCTTCCTCTTCTTCGTCTTCTTCTTCTTCTTCTTCCTATTCTTCGTCCTCTTCTTCTTTCTCTTCTTCGTCCTCTTCTTCCATTATTTACGTTGTTGGTGTTGTTGCTGTTGTTGTTGTTGTTGATGAAAAATTGAATTGTATATTCTAAAAAAAAGAAACGAATTTTGAATAAAAACAGAAACGGAATTTGTATGAAAAAAATAAATGAATTTTATATCAAAAACAGAAATGGAATTTACATGAAAACAGAAACGAAATTTATATGAAAACAGAAATGGATTTGGTGATGAACACACGCCTGGGCGTGGTTTTGTTTACGCCTAGGCGTGACTTTGGGTCAGGAAAACAGAAACGAAATTTACATGAAAACAGAAACAGAATTTATATGAAAACAGAAACGGATTTGGTGATGAACACACGCCTGGGCGTGGTTTTGTTTACGCCTAGGCGTGACTTTGAGTCACGAAAGTAGAAACGAAATTTACATGAAAACAGAAACGGAATTTATATGAAAACAGAAACGGATTTGGTGATGAACCCGTGGTCTTGTTTACGTCTATGCGTAACTTTGGGTCACGAAAACAGAAACGAAATTTACATGAAAATAGAAACAAAATTTATATGAAAACAGAAACGGTTTTGAATGAAAGTAGAAACGCAAATGTACTCAAATGTATTACCATCCTCCTCCTCTTCCTCCTCCTCTTCTTTTCCTCCTCCTCCTCCCTCTCCTTCTGCCTCCTCCTTCACCTTCTGCCGCTGCTGCTCCTCCTCCGCCGTCATTATCGCTGTCATCGTGGTCGCCATCATCGCTACCGTCATCATCGTTCTCCTCCGATCCACTTCTTAACTCGGTGAAGAGAAGAAAAAAAAAAACGTAGTAACAGAAGAGGAAAAACACGCGCGTGTGAGTAAGGAGCTTGGTTGGACTTGGTTGGCAAAATTACTTGGTTGTGTATAATTATTGTTATTCGTATTACTAAAAATGAAATCCAAAATAATAGAAAGATGAATGAAGTCTTAAATGATTAGTAGCACTTCACTATTAATTTGATGGATATAGATTTAGCCAATTCGGACCAACATCAATATCAAAAGCAGGATTCGCTAACAAAAACCAAAAAACTTGGAAGAGACAAATTTTAATAAAGATCTCTAGAAAGCAAAAAAAATAAAAATAAAAAAAAATACAATATTAAAAGAAATTCATTTTAACTACAAAATGGTAGGCTTAAAATTTCCCCTGGTTCAACATCTCTCTGCTTGAAGATACAGTCATCCGATCAAGTGACATATGTATCTTCTTTCATTTCACTCTGAACAGCATCACTCTAATAAATTTGAAAATTTTCCTCACTCAATGTGATGTTTGAATAATTTTAGTTTGGAAGTTTTACACTGTTTCGTGGCGAAAAAAATAAGACACATGATTTTGAATATACAGAGGGTCATCATACTCATCAATTATTTCAAGTAATTTCATTTCACTTTCTTTCTTTTTTGATGAAATCTTCTGATTTGATGAATCATTTCACTTTCTTTCTATTTTTCATTTCCTTTTTGATTTCTCATTTCCATATAATGATACATACAACAACATGTGGAATTAGCGTTTACCTCCAAAACATTTTGTTTTTTCACACAAATGAGAGGGAGGCGTTGTGTTGTTCTACCTACCAATGAAGCCTGAAACTCGCAGCCTGCATAAGGGGGTGTGTAAAGTATGCTCCTAGTGTCAATGCAGTGATTGCCAGGTACGGCAATCGAATGAACTCCT
The DNA here is from genome assembly GCA_036250425.1 of Stylosanthes scabra. Taxonomy (NCBI): domain Eukaryota; kingdom Viridiplantae; phylum Streptophyta; class Magnoliopsida; order Fabales; family Fabaceae; genus Stylosanthes; species Stylosanthes scabra. The sequence continues at coordinate 7,297 of JASCZI010241807.1, forward strand.
TGTAGAAATCTTTCGGCAGCTTTTGCCGGCCATCAATAATTGCAGCGAAAGGGACAACACTTGTTCGACCCTTAACTAACTTGAAATCTTCCCCGTATCTTAAAGCGAGTCTCCTATCTCCATTCCAAACACCGAATAGATGATGCGCAATTAAGCCGATCGAAGCTGCAATAGCCACAGAATTTCCAATCCAAATCGTGTGAGCTAGACACCACATAACCTGCCCAACCATCTAGAGCAAAACAAATCCTTCAATCAGAGAGCATAATGCGATAACTTATGCATCAAGAAATACAATAGGAATACATTAAGAAAGATCATTTGATGGTATTTAATTTATTGATCATAAAGACAACGAAACTCATGCAGATCACCGCATTCATCAGTCATACTAAAACTATTTCCATCAATGGATTAATACCTGTGGGTGCCTTGTTATTCGTATGATCCCAGTTTCCCAGAGATGTAATTTAGGCTTGTCAACTGCTGCAACCTCTAAAAGATTAAATGTTGAAGGATAAAGGAAAAAGAAACTGATAAAATTAGAGATCCACACAAGTTCATGAATCCCAGGAGTGCTTTGGAGCTGCCATAGTTGAACTCCATCATATCTGTGGTTAATGAAATACACCTGCATGGTGATGCCAAACATGGCAGCATAAGTTAGATTGAGGAATCAACTTCCATTATCACAATGAAATGCTAATGATCTGAAATAAATAATGCATTTTCAGAAGAAACAGAGTGGTAACTACTCACAACAGTACTGACAGCCAAAGGAAGTGATATCCCTGCGAAAAGAACACGGAAAGCTCTTTCTCCAATAAGTTTCTCACCAGAGTCCCTGAGGCTAGCTAAGCCGCTATGGACAAACGCAAATATGAAAATTAGGATCAGCATCACCACCTGCAGAGTAACATGTCAAGGTTCACTTACGAATCAAGAAAGACTAGTCATGCAGATTTTATAACCAATCAGGTCATGAAGATCGCACATTATCTTCTCACCAAACAAAAACACTACAATAAAAAAAAAAAAAAAGAGAATCCAAGCTCTTTCCCACTAATATGATTGGTTACAGGGTAAAAAATGGTTGAAAATTTCCATCCATGTGTTCATTGCATTGATCAAAACAACGATATAATCCTCTATGGTAAAGCATACCCATATGTATAACAATATAATTAAAATATTTGTGAATAGTTTTGCCTATAATTCCTTTGTTCTCCTTGACTCCTCCTACAACCAAAATTGAGTTGTTGGCACATCTGATCCACACTCCTTATTGAACTTCTACTAGCTTACTAACTTTATTCCTCATCCTATATGCATAAAGAGATAGCAATTTATCTATCTTTACTATTCTATAATTTACTATTCATCTTGTATGAAGGGTCCGTAAATTCAAACCCTCGTACAAGATTAGTAGTTAGGATTTAGTGTCTATAATATAGACATCAAACCCACGGCTTCATGTAACATTGTTGCTTACTCTATCCAAAGGATGCTTTGATGGGAGCACAACAACTGAGTTTTATTTCTACTAAGATGTATTTAGAAAAACCCCACGTGAGTCTTGTATAAACTGATTCTGAATTCAAACCTTGGTTTTCAGTTGAACTAAACTCATTACTTGGTATTCAATTCCATCTAATCAGAACAAAGTTGGCACCATAACAAGTGTCAAAAGCCAAGTCTTTTCGGTTGGTTAATCAGTTATAGTTATATGAACCAAATGACAATAATTTTAACATTTCCCAAGTCATGTTTACACTCAAGCCATTTATTATATCACATCAACATTGAGTGTACTCATTTGGGTATAGGCCAACTTATCCAAAAACACCTTATTGGCCATTTTCAGCATAAACACTATATATTCAGACATTCTTGTATGTTCTAGGAGTATATTAATTTTGGAGCACATATTATTGTGCCAACACCAGCGGTATCCAAATTTATTACCAGTTCGGGACTTTGTGACAGTTAAGACTCTTCGCCCTTTATGGCGAGGCGAGGGTGCTAAGTGGGAAACAAACCCGAGGTTGTTCATCAACAAATATATTCAGCTTGGAAAATATCCTCCTAAGTAAGGAGATTGCTAAAGTAACAAAACAAGGAGTTAGTCACCATTGAATTTGTAACTTTCATCAGACATGAGTCTCACTATCTAGTGCGATTCGTGAAAGGTTTTCAAATCCCTGGAAATCTTACTATAAAATCAGATGTAAGGTTTTTAGCTAAAATTCCCTAAAAACAATCTTCTAAGTTCTAACCACAATTTAAGAGAGATTGATCCTGACTTTATCAATCTCTTAGCTTAAGAGGAGCTTGATCCTTCAACTTGCGTTGCAAACTAAGCCACACTACTAAGGGTGTATTAAAAGTAATTCAGGAACAAAAACAAATCCATTAACATAGAAATTCTCGGAACTCGAATTAAATGAATTTCAGTAACATAAAACAAATTAAAACAATTTCTCCATAGATAGAATGAATTGCCGTACCTCATGGCTATCAGAAACGCCTGAAACGGCGTCAACGAAAGCCTTTCCAAAACCAGTCGAATTATCAATCCAAGCCACGTTCAGAACAAACAGCACCGTTCCGAGAATAACGGAGAAGTAAAGCCAAGAAGACAGTTTCTGTTGTCCCAACTCAAACGCCGCAGAGTCCTCACCAACAACAACACTCGAATCTTGTTCCGTTTCGGCGTCGGCGTCTCTAATTGAAGTGCGAACAAGATCGAATCCCCGACGAGAAGAAACCAAGAACGGTATCGTAGGTGAAGAATTGGAGTTGTTATTGAATAGCAAGAATTTTTGGAGTCGACGTGTTTGTTTGGGAATAAGGCGGATGGAGATTGAGTTTGAAGAGTGTGTGGGAAGGGAGGGGGAAGAGTGGTGGTGGTGGTTGGAAGGGAAGGAGGCGGTGGAGGAGAGAAGGAAGGAAGAAGCCATGTGGCTGGCGGTTGTGTCTGCAAAGTGCAAAGTGTTAATTGGAGAGCAAAGAGCAAATGTTTATAATGGTTTTTTTAGTACTGTTTTTGGATTTGGATTTCACTATTTCATCTGTTGTACTCTCATACTCTTTTTGTTTTGTTAGTTTTGGGTGGTATCTATCTACATTTGGCCGTTAGTTATATGCAAAGTAAGAGAATAAAATGGTAATGTGCCTTCGGCTGCTGCTTGCATGTGACCCACCCACCACTTGCACATTTCTATTTATTGCTTGCTGGATTTATTAGCAAAAATTTTCTTTTAGTGTTAATAAAAATTCTTGCATCATCTATTTCTTGAATTAGACCAAAAAAAAAAACAAATTTTTGGATTATATTTATAACAAAAGTGATTTTCGTGCATGTGATATGAGTTAATTATAAAAAGAAATTTTTTTTTATTTATGTAAGAACACTTTAATAATAACTCTTTTTATCGCCGGGTAAAAAAAAAATTATTTTAAAGGTTTTTGTGTTTTTTAAAAGTATCAAAGACGATTTTCATAAATAAAAAAAGTAAGGCTAGGTAATTAATATAATATTAGTCAATAATATCCATAAAAGGTGATCATCTAAAATTATAAAAATTGAATAATAGATCATTTAGAAAAGTAAAATTGATCATCCAAAATTAAAAAACAGATAATTCAAACAAATAAAATGGATCATCCAAATTAAAAAAATAGATCATGAAAAAATAAAAATGATCATCCAAAACCAATAAAAGTAATCATCTAAAATATTAAGTTGATCATCTAAAAAATAAATTAGAATAAGGTTCATCACCGAAGCAAGAGGATGAGAGTAAGATGATGAAAACATGAACAAGAGCATGAGAGATGATAGCGACGTGGACGATGACAAAGAGGGAGCCATGGTGAGCATGTGGACCACAAAGTGGCAATGACACGAGAGAACTTGATGGAGGTGTCAGGTGCGCAGAGGTTGCTAAAGTAATGATGGTTGTCGCGAATGAGATGCTGGTGTAGCGCGACGTCAAGGAAGGTCAGATGCAGATCAGAATTAGGCGCCACGGAACCGCGGATGCCTACCCGTCCTCCTCACATACGAGAACAACGTTGGTGAGAGTTGTGGCACCATCGCCTGCTGTGAAGCATCCTCTACCACAATTGTATTCCCTTGGTGTTGCAATTTCGAACCTCGAACAAAAAACGCAAGGCTTGTGCGGTAGTTTGTGGTGGAGCATTTACAACGACATGCGATAGCAGTGGCGGAAGTGAAAGTGGATGTGGTGGTGGTTATGATGAAGAAGAAGAATTGCAAGAGTGATAGTAGACGATCGAACAGGAGAAATGAGATGGAAAGGGAAGGAAAGGGAGTGTGTTGTCCTTTAAATTATTGGGCTCGTAGACTTTTTTAAAAAGAAATTATATACTTATATTGGCTGCTTTTAAAATTTTAACCGTGTCTTTGAAAATATTTAATGGGATAATTTTTAAAGCTGGATGATGAGCCCCCTATAACGGTCAGAAATCTCAAGTTAATGAAAAGTTCATTGCCAGTATAGTTTCAGCTGGTAGTCCAGGAGCGTTATCAAATTTAGAAAAAAGTGTCACAAGATACAACAAAAAATTACCGAGCAGTATTTCACTCGGGTCGTTCTCCCTAAGAGTTGAAAACAGAAACTTGCATTTGATTGAAAAATGTTGGGGGTTGCAATGGTTGGAATTTGAGAGCAGAAAATAGAATACGATTGCAACAGGAATTAAAAGAGTGCCTGGTCTTGGGTTGAAGTATTGTGTATCCCTATGATCGTTACTAATCCCAGTTGTGAACGGCTGTCACATGAATAGTAGATTCATTCTGTCTAATGGTCGAATGGGGAATTAAGCCCAATCCGTAAGTCCTAGACTACTTACTAGTGCGAAAGGTCACCGTATTCACCGAACCCAAATAAACCATCAAGTTCACGTCGTTAAAACTTACTCATCACTATCAAAAGCCTAGCGTCAACGGAAATAATCTTAATCCATCATGTCCTTCGTTCGAATCCTTAGGGATCAATAGCTAAAATCATCCACACTTCAACCCATGATCAAGGTACAAGATCACTACTCCACACTAACAATAATCATAATAACAATAATATAGCGATGACAATAATAAAGAGACTTGATAATAAGAAAACTATAATTGAGAGATATATGAAAAAGATAGTAACATTAACATTAAGTAAACAAACATCAAAACATTAAATTGTTTGACTAGTGGCTAGAAAAATAAAAGGAGATTTTAAAAACAATTAAATTAAGACCCACGCATATGTGTGTATGCACCAAGTTTCTATGCGTACACAGATGTGAGAAAACGTGACTTGCATGTCACTCCTGTTTGTGTGCATACGCATCGCTGGCCTGTGCCTACGCATATAGGACATATATATAACATTTTGAAGCTCTAGATGTTAGCTTTCCAATGACGTTAGAACCATGTCATTTGGACATCTGCATCTCAAGTTATGATCCAATTAGTGTGAAGAGGTCATGATTCACAGCATTAGAAAAATTCTGAACACCGATATTTGGACGCAAATTTCACATAGAATCATTTAGAATTGGTAGAAGTGTTTAACATGAAAGTTGTAGATATTGATTTCTTCTTTCTAAAGAGTCAAAGTTTGCTCCAATCCAATGACTACAGTTCATTTTCTCCTCTTCTTATTCTTGCCTATTTCGCCTTCCTTAGCCACTTCCACTCCAATTCTAACATATATAGGCTTAAAATACTTGTTCAGAGTATCCAATGGAGTTTGAATTAAGTAAATCTATATCAAAATATGGCAAAAAATGCATGTATTCATAATTTAAGCCCCTAAGGAACAATAATTCATAAATGCACTCAATTTGTAAGTATTTAAGTGAGTTTGGTTTGATAATTTGCTTATTTACAACACACGATAAATCATAAAAAATGAGTTTATCATTGGATAAAACAAATTTAGAATAAGTATCGAGATCGATATTTTTATAACAACAACTAGCTAACAACATTTTGGGAAGACTATGAATAAGTGAACATTCAAACATAATCAAGTGATCATCTAAACAGTAGTAAGTGATCATTCAAACACAAATAAGTGATCATGTAAGCAAAAGCAAGTGATCATTCGAAATAATTTTTATTCTAATTCAACAAATCATCCAAAAAATAGAAAAATGTGGGTTCCTTTGTAAAAAATGGCAATTCCTCGTCAAGTGAAGATCTTCATGTAGAAAGCTTGTCATGACCATTTACATGTGCAATAGCTCCTTCATCATTATTTTCCTTCTACTACTGAGATCTGCTAAATTTGCCAAGAGGAAGAAGAAAGGGTTCTTCATTGTTTAATTGGTTGAAAGGAGATTAAAGAGGTTTGGCGAAGAACATGATTATGGGATGTCCTACCTGAGACAGGAGCTTTTCCATTATATTCCATCAATGGTGGTTGAGCTTAATGTAGCTTTTTCGTTCGTTTCCAAATGTTGAGGCTGAGTTGCAATTGCTGGTTATTCTGTTTTGGAAGGTTTGAAAAATAGGAATTCTTAGACTTTTTATGCTCCAGTAAAGATCCAGCCGAGGTGGTTTCATTTGCAACTAGATTTGTCCATGAGCTACATGATGTTTCAAGGGTAGTTGGACAACAACTTTGACTTCACTTTAATCTAATTCTCTTCTTTTATAAATCTTTTATGTGTTTTCGTTTTAAATTAATATTTTTTGGTGTTGTGTTCTCCTACTTTTTTTCCTATATTGAAATATGTATTTCAGTTATTATTAATGAAATTTGACTATCTTTAGGAAAAAAGGAAAATTTGATAATGGTGCAGTAGCAGAATTGTGCTGCCGTAGCCCGTAGCCGTGTCACTGACTGTTGCACCGTGTTTGGCTTCAACGATGGCCTAGAAAAAAGGTTCAGCAGGAAAAAAAGGCCGAAAAGAAGAAAAATGAACGATCCAAAAGTACTAGCACGACAGACAGGTTCAATTAGTTGATAAAGGATTTATATGAGAATGTTCAACAAGGAGGTTGGTGGTAGCCTGGAGAGAGGATAATCGGGGTGAGAAGAAGAAGTTTAAGTATTTTATTAGTTAGTAGTGTTTAAAATATTACTTAGCATAATTCAAAATTTTAATTTGAATTTAAAAAATTATACTAAGTGTACACTAAAAATTAATCATTAAATCAGTCACTAAAATAAAAATATACGTTAAAACATAAAATACGTATTGAAAATGACTCAAACATTATATAAATTCATTTATGGCTAATTTAGTAAAAGAATTTTGAGGTATAAATAGCATTTTTATAATTTAAAATAGGCATGTGTTGTCCAACAAAATAGGCTTAGCAAGTAAAATATGATATGGTCATCCAAGAAAAAAGTGAAATATGATATGTGTTACACGATAACCAAATAAGAGATTTCAAGATGAAATAAACAGAGAGCAAGAAATTTGTAATGTTACTGAATGCAGGAACATACCTACTTAGAAAAGTGAGGGGCACTTGCCCCCACTAAGTTTAAAAATTTTTTTAAAGTTTTTTAACCATATATAATATGCCCCACTTTAAAATTAGTTGCATCCATTTATTTTATTTGTATCCTCTGTCTTTTTGTTATTCTATTTTTTATAATTTTTATTATTATTAAAATCAATCTCAAATAAATAAAAAATACCAAATATTGGTAAGACAATAATGCTATTTGTGCGTATATTTTGGTCAACCAAATCATTTATTTTTATGCAAAATAGAAGATCATTTCGGTGTCAATTAGTATAAAAAATAGTACAGAAATGAAATTTTATTTGACATCAAAATAATCTTTTATTTAACATAGAATAAATAACTTGATTGAATTTGGTTCCTAAAATAGATATGCACCTAGAATTATTCTTCAACAATCTTATTCCTTGGTCTCACCCTGCATCTTTATTGATAAATAGATGATAGTTAATAATTATTTTTCCCTAATACTAATTTAATCAAGTGCAATAGTATAAGAGCTCAATTATTTTTTAATTTTAATCTCCCACGACACTTCACATTATTCATAGTAGTCCATAGTTCTATATTTTTTTTAATTACAAATTTCAATTCAAGTATTTAGTAATTTATTTATTAATCAATTTTTTTTATATTATCTACAAGACTTCATGTTTTTTATTTTATTCTCAATTTATTAATATTTTTAATATAATAAATGCTTTTGTTCATGTAATTATAGATATTTTTTATGTTAGCTTAATTAATGGACTAATTTAGAATATATTATTTTATTTTTATACATATTAATGGAAAAATATTTTGAAAGGAATCAACTCATAGATATAAATTCACTCCATTAGTCTCTTTTAATTAAAAGATTGTTTAGTGACGTATATAAAAAAATAGACATTCAATTAAGTTGATAACAAAATAATTATTTAACATAATGTTTTCAAAATATAAAAATTAGAAGAGGAGTATGTATTTGAATAGAAAAAGATTTGTGGCTAATTTAATTTTTATTTGTATAATAATAACCATCATATATATATATATAATTAATATATTTTTTTTATAATGATATGTACTATTTTTACACCATAATATAAATTTTCTGGGATCATTATGATTGAATGTATTTATTTCGTTGTGTTTATAAGCGTAAGATACAATGTCTATTTATAGAAAAATAAAATAGCACTATGCCAACCACTATTACATTCGCCTAACAAATAAAAAATTCACCGTAGTTCTTGTGATTTCTAATTTCACGAATATTATTGCACGGGCACACAGACTTTGACAATGGACATCTCATTTCGGGGTCACTGACCCCGAGATAAATAAAGAGGATTTATTTTCATAAATTCGTGTATCCGTATTCATATGTATAAATTTAGAATTTTTTTATTTATTTATGAAAAAAATCCCCATTATTGTATATAATAATATTCCTCTTTGAATGTACATTATGAATATGCCTTATTAAAAACTTTATTAACGGGCATAATTTTTTTGAAAAAGCCCCTCCTATTTTAGACCGGTAAACAATAATATTAAATAAAGACTTATGATAAAAATATATAGAATGATGGCAGAAACAATTTTTATAAATAAACAAAGAAGACAGAAAAAACATACATGTCTTCTTAATACATATTATCATTCCTACTCACAAATTATATATAACTTTAATTATTTTATACGTAACTAATAATAATATTAAAAAAATTTTATAATTTAAATTTAATTTAATTTAATTTCACGTGCAAGGGTCAGAGAAATAAACCAAATAAACATAACTAACTCTTACCCAACACTAATTTTTGAAATTATATCCCATGCATCAGGCTTATTTCATTTTTTTTTTCTGCTATGTCATAAATCAGAAAGACGCTTCTATAATGAAGATGTGTTACCATGCATAGGGTGAAGAGTTGTACTACTTTTATTTTAAAAATTAATAAAAAATAAAATAAAATATTTTACATGATTAAAATTCAATCGTTTATCAAATAAAATTTTCATCTCTTTATTATTGTCCTTTTCACCATAGTATGCAGCAAATCAGAATGGTTGATAATAGGAGTTTCCTGTTTTTTTATATTTTTTTGAGAATATGATTTTTTTTTTTTAGTCATGTATGGGACAACCCCATACTAGGCATCATCACAACTCACGTACACTTTTGCGAGAATATGATTTTAACCATTCATAATGTTTGCTGGGTCATTGACTATCCAACACAAGGCCCACCACAAAAATAATTTTTGGCTCCACCATCTTGCATCTACTTCATCGTCCAAAAGGAAAAAAAAAAAAGTATTTCCCCTTTCTTAATTAGCCCGAGCTAACTAACCACATTCCCTTTCAATTTAATTAGCCTTTAATCATTCACCTCCGTTTTTAGCGTTACAGTACTTTGAACCCCATCCATCCTGCAACATTATACAATTGATCAATGCCTCCTCAACACCTGTTTACATAGTAAAATTCACCTTATTTTAAAACATAAACTCGGTTATTAATAGGATTAAACGCAATGCTTCTCCAACATTGTGATTTCACCAATATCGCAAAGTTGTAATTGTGATTTCACGAATATGGAATAGTTGTACTTTTTTTTTTTTTGAAAGCATGGAATAGTTGTACTTGTATATGCTTAAATAGAGTTTTCTGAATATACCAAAAAGAAAACAGAATTATCTTATTCGATAATATCAAGTCATCCAAAAAAAATATAAGAATTTTTTGAGTACTTTTCTCCTAATTTAGAGAAACTCTGTTCTTCTTTTGTCAAGAGAAAATGTCATTAGAGAATGTCATTGTTACTATAGGCCATAAGCCCATTAGAATTACATGTTCTTTAATAGTATAAATATGAGACTAATAGGAATGTATGAGATAGAAAATCAATGAATTCTTGAACATTAGTTCAATTGGAGTTTTCTCCCTTTCACTTGAAGTAAAGAAATTGTTCTTTTTTATTCATCAATCAAGTCAATTACCAAATTCTTCTTCTAATTGAATTCTTACAATCAAACAATACACATCTCTTCTTTAATTTCCATGTCTCTTAATTCTAGTTCTAACATTTGGTAATGTATGAGATAGGAAATTAATGAATTGTTGAACATTAGTTCAATTGGAGTTTTTCTCTCTTTCACTTGAAGTAAAGAGAATTGTTCTTCCTTATTCATCATCACCTTCAATCAAGCTAATTACTCAATTCTTCTTCTACTATAATTCATACAAACAAGAAATACACATATCATTCTTTAATTTTCATGCCTCTTAATCTTAGTTCTAACATTTGGTGCTTTCGTTGAGAGTCTTCCACCATGGAAGCAACTCAATTTTGTCACAAATTGCTTGAGTTTGATGGTTCCAGAAATGCTTATCAATTGTTTATCAACATAGAACAGTTATGGAATGCTCAAAAATTTGAAGAACAAAAAAAATTTCTGGAGATTGAAAATTTTCTCAGAGGCTTCCCTTTGGCATGGTTCAGATTATGGAAGCTATACAATCCAAATCCAGATAAGTCAGTATTAGATATAGCATTTATGCACCGTTATGTGCCAGATGTTAATTTCTTATAAAAGAGTGAAATTGTAATTCTCACAAGAGAAAAGAGAAAATCTTGTTTATCAATACTTTCTCTACTTTAATAACCAATAGTAACCAACAAAATTAAAATACCATTATTTTTTTGGATTTCATTTTTTATGGGTTGATTTTTTTTTTTTGAGTAATGATACGAAACCAATGTTAGGGGACCAATAAGGAGCCAATGAGTGTAATTAGGGAAATAGTGGGTGATAAAAAGAGAAAAAGAAAAAAAAATGATATTGACTTCTTATTGTCTCCCTAATATTAGCTACCAAGACTTTCTCTCTTTTTTTTTTCATTTTATTGGGGCTTTATTTCTTTTTGGCTATTATTGGTGAAAAGTTTATTGACTCTCTAACATGATTGATTTGGCGGGCTAATATGACTAGGGATGGCAAACGAGGCGAAACCCATTGGACCGGCCGCCTAACCCACCAAAAAAGTGGGCCGAGTTAGGATTTTAAGGCCACCATAATATGAAAACCCCTTCAGCAAGGCGGGTTAGCGTCTCAGGCCTTTTATTTTCTTTTTTATTAGAAAAGAATTATTCGATTAATAAAATAATTAAGCATGAAAAAATCTTTAAGATATTTCAAAAGAACTTAATTTCTAATTATATGCTCTAGATAATATTTAATTAAATATTATAAGTTATTATAATATTTGTAAAATTATTTTTTATGGTTAATAAATATTAATAATCTTTCTTTTAAAACATAAAAGAAAAAAAATTTGGAGGCTTAGCCGGCCAAGGTGGAATTTGGAGACCAGCCGAGCGGGGCGTGGGCGGGCTAGCCTGCCTGACACCCTTAAATACGACAATGTTCATCAACAAGTATGTAACAAATATTTCATGTTCATCTTCATACTCAAACTCAATTGTCAATGATAGAGTAATATGTTTAAGTTTGAACTTGGACACTGAGTTATGAATGAGATTGAATACGAGTCAGATATGAACAAAGGCAGCGAAATGACTTGGGATGAAAAAAAAAAAGAAGTGATATGGATGGACACAGTTTCATTTCACTGGCTTTTCAACCTTGATGACTTTGTTGAGTAGGAGAGTTAGGTCTTATCATGTCACTTGTATAGTTGGCCGTTAGAAAGTTAGTTATGGAAAATGTCAGTTAATTAGTTTTGCACATACCACAAAGAATATAAGTTATATGTATATAAAAAATCATTTATGATTATAGGCTTTGTCTAAGTTGGACCTAGTTCATGGTGAACTAAGTAGAATATTCTTAAATGAGTGATTAAAAATTTACAATGAATAATAAAAATAAAATACAAAAAAATTTTAACCACTCATTTAAAAATATTTTACCCGGTCCACTATAAACTTAGTTAATTGTAGACTTCTCCCATGATTGAAAGAGTGTGAACCAATTTTCCTGGGTTCCACTCAATTAAGTGCTCTCTCGGTCTCTCCTCTATTCATAATCTCACATACTCAATTGAGCTGATTCAATGGCTTCCAATTCAAGTTTTATCATATATCGGGAGTTTACAATTTAGGATTTAGAAACAATAAATTATACTAATGAATAATGAATGTCTTTTGATGCTTGTCCCAATTACACTGATTCTTTTTTGAAAATATAAATGAAGCAAAATAGAGGTAGATGTTCAACAAGAGGAAGAAAAAGGAGTAAATCAGTTAGAGGTGAGAGTGTAACTAGTTATCTTGCTCATAAAGAAATTAAAATTGAAGTTAGTTATCTAAAAGAAAAATTATTGATGCACGCCATTTTTGTTTTTTCTATCAGACATATTTACGCAGAAAAACAAATATGTATGATTTATACAAATATATTAATATACAGAAAATAAGCGTTATTTAAAAAATGAAATATGGACATTTACTGTCCAAAAATATAAGAAAAATAACTATATGCAGAATTACTAAAACTACATAAAAACAAAAAATATTTTTTCTCTATTCACTTTTTTATGTTACATATGTTAATAAGAAAAATTAACGAGTAAGTCACAAAAAATAACCGTAAAAAATTTTATTATTGAAAAAATAATCCTGAAAAATTCAAATAACAAATATAAATTTTTGACAAAGATGACCAAAAACACTTTTAAGTGGCCAAGGAAAACCTAAGCCAAAATAGTGGTCGTTTGGCCATTTTTATCTAAATTTGAAACCTTTTGGAGTATTTTTATTGTTTGAATCTTTCGTCATTATTTTTTGTAGGTTACTCGAAAATAAATACATGAAAAGTGTGGTTGGTTAATGAAGGAGGTGTTGTATCCATTGATCCAACACAGCTGGGGAGCCATACCATGGTCTGAGGGCATCATCTGAACCCACTGGTGAGTGGTAAACACCATCTAAACAAATGTTAAGTGCTCCATCCAAATGAGCTGATACTTCCGGAACCACGCCATCACCCCACACTTGTGCTTCCCCACATACCTGCTTGTAACCTTGCCCAACGATGCGAGCACGTAATGTAGATGATGAAGAACTAGTTTCACTTTCAGGGTTCATGTCAACACCCTCACCTTCTGGAACTGCAAATTCGGCTTTGGAAATTGCATTTGACTTCCCCAAAAGCGGAGCCCCTTGAATATACCTTTAGTTTTGAACCATGCAATAGTTAAAAACGAACTAAACAACACATGTATTTATACACAAATATATAATAACTGATTTCGTGGTTGTTTCTGAATGATCATTATCGGTTAGAGTAGAACTTTAATTATACCTTCCTGCTATACACACATACTTGAGTTGAGGGGTGTAAACAGCTTTGGAGCAATTCTTTTCGACATAATCCAGGAGGCCCCGGGTTTGATCAATAACCCCTGGCGTGCCTTTCGGCGGAGGGCTGAAAACAGAAGTTTGATTGTTAGAAGGAACTTTATTATGTTTAGTCTCTTGTTATCGTAATAACTTAAAACGAGAAGATTGATAAAGCGATAAAGTGATAAGTTAATCACAGTTGGATTTGTAATTTTTGTCATATGTGAAAAATTTAGTGTATTTGAACAAAATTGCCAATTAACTCGAAAAGTGAAACAATAGTTATGATAAAAATTGAAAAGTAAGGATTATAATCATAAATAGAATAAATTAGAAACAGAATTGAACTGATTACTTGTGAGGAGTTCCAAGAGTTAATAACAAGGACACATGTTGGGACATTTCAAATTCTTCCAAATACAGACGCGCAAGCCATCCTCCTGCCGAGTGCCCAATCAGGGATATACTAGCATCTGTGAGATGACAAGCTTTGATTCATTTTTCCTTAATTAAGGGATGGAAGAAAAGAAAAGAAAAAGAAAAGAAAAGAAGAGAAGGACCTTGTCCTTGTGATAAGTCCTTAGCCTGTTGAACAGCATCATCAACTCTCTTCAAATACCAATCTAGGACAGGCCTTGGCTGAAGGGTGCCACGCCAGTAATTGGGGTCTACCAAACCCGCTGCATTGCGGAACCAATCAAGCCTTGATACCTTTGCCACCACGGTGGGCACGCCGTACTTATCATTTAGAGTTTGCTCTAACTTCTGGTAGTCACCGGAGTTGTTACCTAAGCCCTGATAATGTGTGATGATTGACATCAAACTTCAAATCAAATTGAATAGAAGCACATCAAATGATTATATCTAGGCAGAGCAAAGAGTAGAGAGGACTAACCGGAAGAATGACAGCCGGACGGTAGTTATTGGTGGTTGATTGCGAAGTTGAGGTTGTGCATTGGAGTCTCTGCAGAGAGACAAAAAAAAGAGTGACATCCATTTTAAACCATACAATCACAAGTGTTAACAGCTACTGTATTCATTTCAGAAAGTTAGTTAGTAGTTAGACATATTTGGAAATAATCAGTTAAGTTAGTTAGCTTTTAGCTTAACATGGTATCAGAAGAAATTTACTCCACTGCAAGAAGCTTCAAGAACATTCTTCTCCTTTCTTGCCTTTGATGATTTCACAAATTTAAGCTTATATATAGTTTTTACAAGAAATAAATGCTTATTGAAAAAAAGAAAATGAAAAAAAAAGAGGCCTACAACACATATAATTCTTACTTAAAACTCTTGTTAGTGTTTACCACAAATGCTAATTTCACAATTTCAAGTAAAAGGCATAAGACAGCTAGTGGTTTCTAAATCGATCTTCTCTAGTTTGTTCTGAATTCAAATATGTAAGTTTAATTTAGAAAGGCAGTAATTGAATCAAATTGTAAATTTTGAATAAATTACGAAATTGGAATATCAATATTCAATATTGTGAATTGGAACATAGAAAATAAAATGGAAATTTACTCCAGCACAGTGACAAATTAACAGTGACATTTGAACATCTGAAAGATATCGCATTATTCAAATTAGTCCGTGGAAGATTTTGTTAGTCATATTAGTCCCTAAATAATTAGATGACATGTGTTACAAAATGATTGGTTGATAGTTTTTTTTTTTTTTTGATAGTTCAGTAAGACCATCCCAAAGGGGAATAAACAGCATCAATACAAGAATCAAAGCATGAAAGAAAATAAACACAACAGTAAAAGAAAACCAGAAACAACAAATCAAAACAACTCCAGGTTAAAGACAGCCCTTTGCCCTTTCCTTTCTCCTTTCCTCCCATTCCCTGTTCCAATCGGTTGTTCTCCTAATAATTTCTTCCTTCAGCCCCTTCAAATCCCAGACCCCATTCTTGAATATGATCTCGTTTCTTCTTTTCCAAAGACTCCAAATTGCTGCAAAAAATACCACCATCCAAGTGCTCCTCATCTCTTTTCCTACTGTCACCTCCATCCATGAATCAAAGCATTCCCTTGTATTGCCTGGCCACACCCACTTCAGATTCCACACACTCAAAATAGCATCCCACACTTTCAAGACATGTTTACAACCAAAGAAAAGATGGTATACAGATTCTGTCACCTCATCACATAAAGCACATTTTGACTGTTCTAGGTTCAGAATTCCAAGTCTATAGAGTTTGTCTCTAGTATTCAGCCTTTCTAGGATTATAAACCAAGTCAACAGCTCTACCCTTGGGGGCACAAGGCCTGTCCACAGCATTTTTGTAAAACTATACAAGTTAGGTTCAGCAGCAGAAAAACCAGAAACATAAGTGGATTGTACTAAGGATCTAACCGAAAACATACCATCTCTTTCGCGGTTCCAAACAAGACTATCCTCTACATCTTGCTTCAGTCCTACTCTTGCCAGGATGTCCCACATGTTCTGGCGCTCCCTTTCCTCCCATTCTCAAAGGGTCCAACGCCATTCAAAGCTCCACCTCCAAGCTAATCCATCCCAAGTCCCGCAACTAGATATGCAGATTTCTTTATTCGCTGCTGCCCGATAGAGGTGGGGAAAAAGCGTCTTCAATCTCCCTTCTCTTATCCAGAGATCAATCCAAAACTTTGTCTTTGCCCCATCTCTCACTTGCATCTGTAAACCTGTCAGAAATAAACCAAGCATTCCTTCATTTCCGCTTTCGTTCCTCAGTTCAGAGATCTTTGCCCATATTCCCCCCTTCAAAGTCCTTTGTTGTTCCGCTAATGGAAGTCTCCCATTGATGTTATTGCACCAACATACAATATTCTTCCATAGGGGGCAATCCTCCTTACTAAATCTCCACCACCACTTAAAAAGGAGTGCCATGTTCTGTATCGCCGCATCACCAACACCAAAGGCTCTTCGGCTACTGGATGATGATGACACATAATCCAATCATTCTGTAACATGTGGCATCTAAAGATGACGTGTCATCATCTGATTGGCAGAATAACCAATTTGACTAAGGATTGTATCTTTCAGGAACTAATATGACTAATAAAATCTTTCGGGACTAATTTGAAGAACGCGATATCTTTGGGGGACCAATTTGACTATTAACCCTAAAAAGATGTAATGTCTAATTTAGTGCCTGGAATTCCCAGGGCGCATCAAACCAATCCTGTCTTTTGGAAATTACGAAATGATTCATTGTTTCGTCCCTTATTCAACTGCCATTACCACAGTGCTAGCATAGTGCGTGACTTAAGTATGATTAAACAAGCGTCCTAAATTTGTTAATTAGATTCACTTTTTAATTATTTTAGATTAGTGTAGAGACTAAAATGTGTCAAATTAACCCAGTTAAGAACTATCTGAATATACTTAAATCTGAGTACCTTTCGTGACACTGCATTAGCATTTGATTTACGGTTTTTTAATTAAAGAAGAAAGAGATTCACAACTTGTAAATTTAAGTACCAATTTAGTCATTCTCGAAAATTAGGAACAATTAATTTCAGGGAACAAATTGGGCACTACTTCAATATAAAAATGTTACAAGAGTTATAGGTGTACCTCATGGGGTAGTGGCAGTGGCTGCTGTAAACAAAAGTTTTCTCCTGTTTTCAATGCATATTATATGTTCGATTTAATGTGAGGACAGCACAAAGATAAAGATAAGCAATATAATTCAATCCAATAGCAAATAAGAAGTAAGAAGGTTGTTACTTACTGAGATTAGTAGGAAGAACATGGTGAGGGGTTAGAAGGGTGAAGTGAGGCACTAAGAAGGACGACATTCTAGTTTTATGTCATATCATATTGCAATTTACAAGAGGAAGAGGGGAACTGAGACTAGAATCTTGTGTGTGGAGAAAGACAAAGAATGAGCTTGTGACTGTGTGTTGTGAGCAGACAATGAGGAACACACAAATGTGTTTGTCATATCCTTTGGGCCATAGTATAATTTCAACAGGAGATGAGGTGTATTTGAAAACTTTTTTCAGTTAGTGACATTTAAATAAAGTAGTGTAAAAAGGTAGTTTGTATATTAAAAACATTCCTAATATATTTGTATATAAATATATATATTATTTAATTTTTTTATTCAACATATATTTTATATTAGTGAATTATTTTAGTAGCTGAATCTAATATGCATAACTAGAGATTAGTAATTGAAAAACGAGTGTGACTACTAAGTCCTAACTCGTTTTTCTAATCATCTTTCTAACTTTTAGATAAATAAAATTTTAAATTTTTTTTTAGTAAACATCCAATTTGATCGCTGATCATTTTAAAATTAGGACAAATAGGTCCTTAAAATCAGTTTGTGAGGTTGTGATTTAGGGTTGATAAACCAGTTTTAGAAGCTTATTTGTCATAATTTTTAAATTGTCTTGGATCTGATTGGGGTTTTCGGATTATTAGGGGTGGCGTCGTCCGAATTGAAAATAGTCAACGAACGGATTGGATGTTTAGAAAAAACATGTATATTTGAAAAAAAAATTTGACAGTAGAAATAAATTTCCATTCATTAGAAGCCAAGCGGCACTTACAGATAACATAAAAAATATGAGATCTATATCGAAAAAAAAATGCATATCCTATATGCTGAACTATAATCTAATAGGAAGCGCAACATTCGATTACTAAGAATCTTAACAAGTAGAAACTGGGACAATTCTATGTCACCATTGTTTCAAGATCTACACGGACATAGGGGGCCAAGCAGCTTTTCTAAAAAAATAGTAGTAATAATATTTTAATTTAAAAATAATAATTTATATATATAATTAAATATTAATTATCTTTAATATGAAAAAAGTTCAGTAATAATATTTAAAAAGAATACAATTTATATATCATTTATTTTTAATAATTAAAATATTATAATAAAAATCACTAACAATCAATAAGTAATTATAAATTAATTACAAGAATGGTAAAAAATTGTATTAAAAATTAAGTCACCGCCTTTATGTTTTGGAAACTCACCATCTTTTGTAATCCTTATTATAATTATTTCAAATGCCCTATGCCCCTACGGCTCCTTCACCAATTCACCATCATGGCATCACTGTTATCATAATTCAATATATTTCAATTCAATTCTTCTTTTTTTCAATTCCAATTCTTCAACTTTTTCAATTATTCTACTAATAGTCCAACGCATCTACACGACTAAAATTGTGGAGTAATTTTTCAAATTGGGTGGCTATTAGATAACCAGCTATCAGCGTAAGTCTCATAATTTTTTTAAAAAAATTAAAGTTATCAATATTATATTTATACATATTAAAATTTTATATTAATAATACAGATAAAAGACACTATAATATTTTACGATGATAAAGTAAAGTAAAATAGATGCAATTTTCAAAAGAAAAGCTACCGATAATAATGTTGAGGTTCATACCAATCAGTCATTTAATCCTACTTCACAAGAAGTTCAAGTAGGTGAGCTTTCTAATCTTACTCAAGATGCACATAAACATGAAGCTAAAATTCCAAGAATAGAAAAAGATGTTGATATCTCTTTGTTAGAAAGGGATCCAAGAAAGCGATTTTCAATTTGGCAATATTATGTGAATGAACGTGATAAGATTCGTAGAGCATACATAATAGCTGGACCATACCAACCAACAAATATTAGCTATCCAGCTTCTGGTAATGACAATCATCGTCGATATTTTCAATCTTCTTAGTTTAAAAAATTTCCAAGTTGGTTAGGATATTCACCAGAAAATGATGCTGCTTATTGTTTGCCTTGCTACTTGTTCAGTAAACATTATGGTGTTCGCAATGATGGAAAAAATGTATTTTCGGAGTTTCGATTTACTAATTGGAAGAAAGTGGATGGGGTGAATTGTGCATTTGTATGTCATGAGGATTCTGTTCCTAATTCTCCTCATAATTTATGTGTGAAATATTGTAATGATTTAATTGCTCAGTCTAGTCATATAGACAAAGTTCTTGATAGGCACAATGATGAAACTATTGCAAATAACCGTTTAAGGTTGAAGACAACTATTGATGCTATTCAATGGCTTGCATTTCAAGCATGTCCATTTAGAGGTCGCGATGAAAGTCTCGAATCTTTGAATAGGGGAAATTTTCTTGAGCTAATTAAGCTTTTAGCTTCTTATAATCAAGATGTTAACAATGTTGTTCTTGAAAATGCTCTTGGAAATGCTCAATATATATCTCCTAGTGTTCAGAAAGATATATTACACATCTTTGCCAGAAAAGTGCGTGCAGCGATCCGTGAAGAAATTGATGATGCTAAATTCTGCATTATTATTGATGAAGCAAGAGATGGGTCAAAGCGAGAACAGATGTCAGTCGTTTTGAGATTTGTAGATAAAAATGGTTTCATAAAAGAAGTTACATTATTCTGTGAGAAGCATGAAGTTGAAATTCCTGATATGAATGCGGTGCATATTCCTAGAAGAGGTCGAACTCGCAAAATTGTTGATCAGATCTCAGTGGATCATCATTATCGTGTTAATTTGTTTCTTGCTACAATTGACACGCAATTGCAAGAGCTTAATGGAAGATTCAATGATAATATGGTGGAATTTCTTACCTTAAGTTCAAGTTTAGATCCCAGAGATAATTATAAATTCTTTAATGTCGACAAAGTTTGTGAACTAGCAGAACGATTTTATCCAGATGACTTCAGTGACCAAGAGAAATTTCACATTATAATGCAAGCTCAACATTATGAACTTGATGTCCCTAATCATGTGGAATTAAATAATTTGTGCACAATTTCTGAGTTATGTCAATGATTAATGAAGACAGGAAAGTCTTTAACATATCCTTTGATTGATCGTCTGATTCGCTTGGTATTAACCCTTCCTATTTCGACTGCTACAGCTGAGAGATCTTTTTCAGCTATGAATATTGTGAAGGATAGACTCAGAAACAAAATGGAAGACGAATTCTTGCTAATTGTCTTTTAATTTACATTGAAAAGAAGATTGCTGAAAAATTTGATACAGATTCTATTATTGATGAATTTTATGACATGAAAAATCGTCGTGTGCCACTTCGTCATTAAAGGTACACGTGTTCTTATTAGTATTTTTTATAGTGCATTTTAAACTTTACAATTTATTTATGTGACTTTATATTGTATATGTTTTGGCCCCCCAGACTTCTTATCTTGGATCCGTCCCTGTACACGGACGTGCTGCAACAACATAGGATGTTTCTTCTTCTTCTTCTTTTCATAAATCTGAATATTTTCCAGATTCAAAGCTGCTTCCATGAACAAAAATCATTCCCCACGATGTTTTTTTCCGGATCTAAGTAGATCTCTATAATAACGTTATCAGCAGCCATAAAGGGAACCAAAATACACCAAAAAAGGGGACAAAAACACCATATAAGGGTTATTGAAGATCTAGATCGAAACTACCACTAAAAAATAGAAAAGAAAAACATAAAAGAAAAAAGCAGCAGGCGAAGAAACAAAAGGCCGTATAGATGGTAGAGGGAGGCGGTGGTGATCCAGATCTGAGAAGAGCAGAGGTAGTGAAGAGGTGGTTTTGAAGGAGGTGGTGGTGGTGGTGAGTAAAATGGGTAAGGTAGAGAAGAGATAGAGAAGAGGAAAGGAAAGGAAGGAAGAAGAGGGAGAGGGCCACCACCGCCTAACAAGACTGAGGGCAGCGGCAGCCCTCCATCGGAGGCCAAGCTTCAGATAAATCAGATAGAGTTTTTTTTTTCGAGGAGAGAGAATGTTCATGTATATTTGAATTATTATTCATTTAAAAAAGATTGAATTTTTTTTTTTATCATAGGAAGGGTCGGTGGAACCAACCCAAACCCAAACAACAATAGAAGTGGTCAGTAGATACATTGAAACCCCAAACCAAAGCTACCCCACATATAACCCCCACCTAACTATTTACTATTAATAATTGAGGTAGAGAACTATACAAAACGGACAGAGGGGAGGGGCATGTGCCATATCACTCCTATTATTTAACAACAATAACACCTCTTGTAGTCTTGAGAGAAAAAGCAATTCAGATTCCTGCAAAATCAACGCTGCTGAATGAAGAAAACATGAAGACTTGATTTCCTTTGAAACATTGGCTGAGGAATCTAATTAATAATAAATACAGAGGCTGAAATCGCACAAGATAATACACAACAGGGGAGATCACACAATCAGCCAATTGAAGAAGGGGTCAACAAGGGTTGGTATCATTTACAACCAACCTTGAAGAGTGGTTGGTGACTATGGTACCCTCCCTAGAGAAGCTCTAAGTATCAGCTTGAGATGTGAATTAAGGGTGCTCTGAGGCAGGAATTATCTCCACTTTCAAGAGGTTGAGCATGGTATTTAGGGATGGCAATTTGACTTGCCCCGTCCCGTCCCGTCCCGACCTGCCCCGCGCTAAATGGGGCGGGTTTTTGGGGCGGTTGCGTGGGTATGGGGCAGGTATGGGTATTGATCATCCCGCCCTGTTACCTGCCTCGCCCCGTCTCGTCCCGTATACATATATACATAATTTAATTTAATTTTTTAGATATTTAATAATGTTTAGATGATTGTTTTAGTAAATTTAGTTTAGAAAAATCTTAAATCTAATTTTCTTTTGGTTTAAAACTGTTGTATTGTTGTCATGTTGCGAATAATTATATATTATTTGTATTTAATTTTAGTTTTGAAGTATTTTATTACACAATGAATAATCTTGTTGAGTAATTTAATTTAATTTACTTATGTTATAGATACCCGTGGGTTTGGGTATGGGGCAGTATATACCCGTGGGTTTGGGTTTGGAGCTAAAAATTAAATACCCGTAGATTTGGGTTTGGGTATGAGTACTTCAATACCTGTCCCGACCTGCCTCATTGCCATCCCTAATGGTATTTGGTGGCTCTACATACAAGGACATCAGCAATTGGTTGTTCTGCTTGAGTCTGGCTGTTAGGTGGGCCAAGTTGTTGCCTTCTCTAGGGGTCCAAGTTAGGCCAAATTGAGGATCATCATTGAGAATGCTGAAGATGTCATGAAGAACAGGTTAGATTTTCCAAATAATGTCTTTCTTCTGGATTGCATGTACTAGAATTAGGTAATCTGACTCTATGATTGTGTTGCCCAGATTGAGGTTCCTGGCCAGAATCAAAGCTTCCCTCACTGCAATTGATTCTACTATCAAGCTGGATCCTGTGTTAACTACTGATGCTATTCCTCCTTGAAGAGCTCCATTCGAATCCCGTATAACCACTGTGATTGCTCCATTTCCGGACTCATGGCAGAAAGAGGCATCAACATTGATTTTGAGCCAATTGGTTGGAGGAGGCCTCCAGGTAATAGGACATTTTGTAACACCCCGACTTTCGGTATGTCATGATCACACCTACGGCCGAAATGTCACTAAAATCCTAACTCTAAAATTTCAAAACTTACAAGCCTGTCGTGTCGTAGCGTAACGATCGCAGCAAGATAACCTTCGGATCTTAAACGTGTTAAACATATAACAGCATATATATATAAGAAAACACATAATAACATTTAATTAAAATATTCCTTAAAGGGTTCACAGACTCGAGGACAAGTGCCATTGGCACGACAACAAACTCACAGAAGAATACAGGGGAAAGAAGTACAACACGAGAGGACACCCTACAGGAGTGGATTCGACCCCAGCAAAGGTCTCCTAGCTGAACCCATCCTGACTAACTAGCCTAGGCCTCGTACTGTACTAACAGTTGATGAGGCTCTAAGACTACAACTCCAAACACCGGCCACCTAGGGCGGAGGAAATGTCCCAGCAAAATAACGGTTCACCAGATCGTCGTCTGATGCTCCGCCGCTTGCCGATCCGCTTGACGCAGATCCATAACCCACGGACACACTCCCGGAAGAGCTACCGGAAGAATGGTGGCTAGACGGTGCTGAACCGGCGCTCGCGCTTTCGCGCTCCGATTCGTACGAGGCATCAGAGTAATAGGCCTCGGGAACTGGGCGAAGTACTTGCTCCGCGACATAGGGCTCATCGGGGTCACCTTCCAACTCCGCTGCTGGATCATAAATCTCGGCGGAAGGCTCGTCGTTGTTAGACGGTGGAGAAGGAGGGGGAGGCGTAGGAGGTGTAACCCTATGACGAGAAAAGAGACTACGGTAACGCCTGGCATCGCACATCGGTGTACGCAGCACTGGGTACACCGGACCAGGAACAGGAGCAGGAGCCATAAGCGGCACTAGCGTGCGAGGGGATCGTGAACGATCTCGGTGAACACTCCCCACGGATCCCAAAGAAGCAGAAGAACTCGGGGAAGCAGCAGGACGGGGAGAGAAAAGAGCAATCGGCCTCATGATGATACAAGAGAGAGAGAGAGAGAGAAAAGATCCTGCGTAAGGTGAGAAGAAGGGGGTGAGAACCTAAGGTTCCCAGCTTGGGGTATCACGAGGGCAACTAATCTATCCCAGGGGCCAACGTCACGTAGGTAGCAATTAGCAAGTAGTCAAGTAGTTGGGCAGAAAATAAAGCACACACAAACAATATATCAAGCACACACAAATGCAACACACAATATGATGCATGCCTTCCCTAAATGCAGGCCATGAGCTCATGTGTCGGTTTACTTCCCGCACCCGACGATTACTTAGGATCAAGCCCAAGCATGGTTCACCACTGTCGATTGTCGTGGGCTTCAGCTACCCAAAGCGGCCATGTTCTTTCAGCTAGAACATGTAGCCAAGTTCCTTCAGCTAGAACTGGCGGCACACGCAAATCCCTTCAGCTAGGACTGGTGGCAAAGGTACCCTTGGTACTCTCAATAGGCATGGTGAGGATCCCGTCACCAGCGAGCTCTCATAAGCAAGACAACCGCATCGACAGGGGAACAGGATGATCAACTTAGCCTCTCAGGTAGCTAGCCCTTCGGCTTTCATTCTCAACAAGCAGGATATTACCCTGCGCTTGTGCTCGGCTCTTCTTAGCCTCAGCTCTTAGCTCTTAGCCTTTCCTTAGCTTTAGCACTTAGCCAACACATGGCTCTTATAGCTCTTAT
>JASCZI010241807.1:34323-64947 GCA_036250425.1 Stylosanthes scabra
GGTAAATTTTTGTATGAAACTAGAATGGTTTAGTAACTAGTTTGAGTGATTAATTAAATGAGAATTAGGGCCAGGGAGGGGTAGTAGCCACGGTTAGCAAGGCTAAACGGAGTGGTTCATATTGGTTTTGCATTGCTTGAGGCCATGCAACCAATAAGATTAAAAAGGGGTGTAAGAAAAAGTATTATTATTTTAATCATGGTAATTTTTATGAGTAACTAACAAGTAAACCTAATTACCATGAGTAACTAAGCTTATTTTTGGTCATTTTTGGGCTGAAGGTACACGGCTAGGGTTCCCATGCTCAAATACGAATTTCGGAAAATTTTCGTTTCCGAAATTACGCGCGTTTTTGCAAAACCGTTAAAAAGCGTGCCGTAAGGCAAAAGCGTAGCGCTCTTTTCGTACCTCAACTCTAGAATCATCATCATTATCGTCCAAGTCACCTCTTAGTCTCATTTATCATAGATTCAAGCAAGCGAGTTCAATCTCATATCGTTATATTCGTTTTCAGACAAAATCGTCGCGAAAGAAAACGTCACTAAAGAACAGGGTTTTACACATTTCCTTCTGCTTTCCTTGTTTGTAGCAATTTGTGTGGATTTCTACTGTGAATTTAAATATTCTGCTCTTAGAACATTTGCTGTGAAAATTGTGGCTGTTGGATCTTGTTTTGTTATGTGAAAAACTGCTTTGTTCCTGATTTTCCAAATAGACAGCATCAAGAAACCCAATGTGCTCCATCAATCCTTGTACTCCTTTCCTAAGGGTACTTTTATCTTCATAAGCTCATCCGGAAGCCAATTTCCAAGGGAGGAGACTGTGTCTCTAGTGGGAATCTACTGCACTTGGGAACCAAACCATGTGGCTCTGTAATACGTGAATCAATGCTCCTGATATGAAAAGATTGTGAATTTATTTAGCTTTTATTAATTTATATTTTTAGAATATTTGATTTGATTTTGTATTTTGAATTTAATGTATTTTGTAATTAGGGTTTGTAATAAGAGGTATATAAATATCTCATAAACTATTATAGTCGTCAAGCAATAGAGTTAGACATTTAGTGGCGTGATATAACTTGTTGGTTTCGTGATGAAACCATGATGTCTACAAGTGATGTGTGTGTAATATACATCTCTTGTTGCATCGAAAAATTGAATGGAAAGTTATGTGATTCACCTTCTGTTTAATTTTTAAATGCATGGTGTGTACAGTCGAGGTGTAATATCCTTAACTGTTGCATCGAATCTATCCCTTTTGCAGTTTATTATATATATGTTTAAATTTCATCTCTTCTTTATATTCTTCTCTTTTTTCGTATTTTAGTATCAGATTTTGGGTTTCAGATCCTGTGCTTTGAAAAAAAAAAGAGAGGGAGAGAGAAAATAGCAAAGATAAAAAACAAAAAAAGAAAAAAGAGCGTGTGTTTTTCTATTCTTTGTATTTGTTTTTGCAGATACTATTTTTTTGAATAACTAGATTCGATGATGAATTTTTTTGAAGAGTGGCAGAATGATATCAGGAGCATTGATGCACATATCACTCTGGTCCAATTACACAAGAGTAGGGCATGCTCACTAGTTTCACCTCCTGAAAACAAAGCGGACAAATAGGGGCAGCAAATATTTTTTTCTTACATAAGTTAACTCTTACCGGGATAATATTATGGACAGCCTTCCAAAGGAACATGTGATTTTTTGAGGGGCTTGCGTACTTCATATCTCCTTCCACAGGGTCAAGTCATTAGAAATAGTTGCAGGCACCTCGTTAATTTTCTCATCTCCTTCTTTTTTTGCAATGTGATACCATGTTTTAACAGAGTAATCCCCATCTTTCTTAAAAGGCCAGCACATGGTGTCTTCTATTTCTATTTTGCTGATAGGGGTTTGGAGAGCCAAGTTTTGAACATGTATTGGTAGCTTCCGCCTGATAATTGATACGCTCTGATCTCGACAAGTGCACCGAATCGTACGCAAGTAATACCACAGTGAAGTGGGTATCGTTCCCACGAGGAATAAATGACCAATCAATACTATCTATCAATTACTCTAATCAGATTTAATGAAACTTGAAGGGAATTGTGTGAATGAATTCGAAAACTGTAAGAAGTAAAATCAGAGAACAACAAATTACTTGAGATTAATGTGATGGAATGAGATGTTAAGAGCTTCGGAGATGTTTTTCCCTTGAGAGCCAGTGTATACATTCAATTATAATCCTAGGTTTTCAGAAATCTAGCACAACGAATCTAATTTAACCAAGTCCTAATCTCTTAGTAACTTAGTTTCTATCTACCTAATCAAAAGCTAATCTCTTAGTCAATTAATTAAATAAATAGATGAAGATCTAAATCAGATTCTAATCCTTACGAGTCTCAAAAGTGATCCTGGATTATATTAAATGTCACTCTATCTAAACTAGTTCTAATCCAATTTTAACCCACAGAATTATTAGTTGCATGACAATTAACTTTACTATCTCTAGTTAGACTTAATTGATCATGTGAATTAATTTCCAGCTAGCATAAATCAATATATCTCTCAATCTATTGAGATGAAGAACAAAAAATTAAATCATGCATAGAAGATAACTAAAAATACCTCATGAATTAATAATCGAATGTACAAAAAGACTACCTCATGATGGGTGAACAGAGCTCCTCATGGAGTAGTTTAGCAATTCATGATGAAACCTAAACTCTAAGAATAATGGAAAACGGATCTGTGCTGAATGAATAACCCTAAGTGGTTAAATCACTCTTTATACCTATCCTAACCTAAATTCAAATCAAAATCTAATTTAAATTAAATCATATCTAATCTAATCCTAATCTTATCTTCTATGGTTACAAAGATTTATCTTCTTCTCTAAGTCTTCAATCAATCTTCTCTTCAATCTTCCAATTTTGCCCTTGATTAGTGGATGGATTTGAGGCCTAATAATTTGGGATTGGATTGGTTTTGATGAGATTACTGGACGTGGACAATTTGCTTCCCACGTATGACTTCACCAGCTCACGTATGACGTGTAGCTTCTGCCCAATTCTCCCAGTTTTGCCTTCAAAGCTCACGTATAACGTGAGACACTCCACGTTTTACGTGGAGTCACTGTCCAATCGTGGCTTGCCTCTTTTATTTCCCACGTTTAACATGGTGATACCCACGTCTAACTTGATTTTCTTGTTTCCACGTTTAACGTGGGGTAACGTGTGCTCTCTGGAATATGTTGGCAGAATTCCTTTAATTCCCACGTATGACTTAGGAAGCTGGCGTTTAACGTGGATTCCCTGGGAGTTCACTCTTGCTTCTTTCATTCTCTTTTCTTCAATCTCTCTTAAGTGGTATTTAATCACCTAAAACTCTTTGTGAATTTCTCAAAACACAGACAAAACTCAAAAGAACATTAAGTTTGTTTGATTGACCAATTAATAACATTAAATCACAAAGAATATCATAATAATTAAGAGAAATTTAAGTTAAAAACAACCAAAGATGCCCATGCATCAATAACTTGTTCACTCCACTCCCCATTTGAGGTAATTAAATCATGGACCTTGCTGGTCTCTTGAGTATTAATCTCAAGAGGCTTGTTCCACCCTCTTATCCAATTATCTTTCCAAATGTCTACCCTTGTTTCTTGGCCTATATTCCACTTTGCTTCCGTTTGATTAAATCTCTCCTCTCAATTAGACTTCTCCATACCCAGCTTCCTCCTTTTCCTCTTGAGGTGTTCCAAAAGGTGGTATTTGGGAAGTGTAGCGCCTTAAGAACTTTAACCCATAAAGTGTCCGATTCATGAATGATTCTCCATGCTTGTTTAGCAAGTTGAGCAGTATTTTGATGTTCAATTTCTTTAAATCTCATACCACCTTCCTTCTTGCTACGACATAGGGATCTCCAACTTTTCCAATGAATCCCTTTATTTTTCCCTTAAGATTTCCACCAAAATTTTGCAATTTTTGTGCAAAAATTTTGGGAAATCGAAGTACACTCATTGCATATAAGGGGATAGCTTGCAGCACAACTTTGATTAACACCTCTTTGCCCGCTTAGTTCAAGAGCTTTTCCTTCCAACCTTCAAACTTTCCTTCCACTTTGTCTTCGATCCATTGTAAAGCTCTGAACTTTGATCTTCCCCAATGAGCCGGAAGGCCTAAGTATTTACTAGGGTCATCCCAAGCCTCGATTTGAATAATTTCTTCAATGTTGACTCTAGTATGAATAGATACATGTTGGCCATAGGTAATTCCCGATTTTTCCAGATTGATCATTTGCCCTGAAGCCGTGGTGTAGGTGTTTAAAACCTGAATGAGTTGGTAGACCTCTTCCTCCTTGGCACTTGAGAAGATAATACAATCATCAGCAAATAAAAGGTGAGTGATGCTAGGAGCAGTAGGAGCTAGTTTCACACCAGAAATTAACTTTTCTCTTTGATCTAAATTCATTAAAATGGTAAGAACTTCAGAGGCAATAATGAATAAGTAAGGGGATAGAGGGTCTCCCTCCCTTAAGCCACGTTGTGGAGTGACCACCTTGGACAAGTTACCGTTCAGTTTGAATCTGTACTTGACACCTTTAACACAGTTCATAACTAACATGATCCACTTCGCATCAAATTCCATTGCCTCTAAAACTCTTTGGAGATAGTCTCATTCAAGCCTGTCATAAACTTTGTTCATATCCAACTTGATAGCTAAGTCATGAGAATCTTTTTTGTCATTCCGAGTAAGCTCGTGAAAGACCTCTTGAACAATTATTATGCTATCTTGGATTAGTCGACCCCCCCACGAATGCGCTTTGAACCGGAAAAAATAATATGATTCATGATTCCCTTTAACCTTGTGACCATGATCCTGGAAATGATTTTGTATATATAATTTCAGCAGCTTATAGGTCGTAATTGATTCAGGCTCTCCACACACTTCACTTTAGGAACTAATTAAGGCCACATGAGTCTCGTTAATCTCTTTAAGGTAGATGCCCATCTCGAAAAAATTTCTTTTTTTTGTTTAACAAAAAGGGGGCTTCAGCCCAAGAACGAACCAACAGAAATACAAAATCAGCCTAATCCACGACATCCCAATGTTTCTGATATAATAGAGAAAGTGTTTTTTTTTACAATATGAAAAAGTGTTTTTTTTTTTGTGTGACAATATGAAAAAGTGTTTGAACATGAAAAAAGAAAAACACTTGGTTATATAATTAATTATATAGTGATGCTAATATCTAATTGACTAAGTAAAATGTAGTTTACATGCTAACTGGAAATATGGCCTCTATGTTATTTGGAAATTTTCCTAAAATATATTGGACATGGAATGAATAATTTAGCACTACATGTATTAATTCATAGCACATAATTAATCAATTAAAGTCTAATTTTGATATTCTGACAAAATAATTATACTATATTTAATCAAATTCATTTATTTAAATAATTATTAAGGTTAAGTATGTTTTTCGACGATTGTTGCTAAAAAGCAAAATTCTCCCTATCCCTAAGATTTTTTTTTCTCATACTCAGAGTATTGATAATTTTTTTCTTTAAAATCGTTATTTTGTCACCTAATCATATTTTTTGGACAATTTTACCTTTTGGAATTATTAAAGAAATAAAAATAAAAGTGGTTAAATACATTTTATTCTGAACCTAACAAACTTTCATATCATCAATTAATCCTGAACCAATTTAGAAAATATATAGGGTTCAACTGTTCTTGTACTTCCATGGCTACCTAAAGTTTAAAGTCATCCCTCAATCTTTCTCGGCTTGCCATGATCATTTGGTGATAGGTCTTCAATCGAATAATCATGCAGTTTAACTTTTGAGTTTGGTGTTTGTTGTCTAAATAAAATATGAAGAAAATCTCGATGTTGATCCATGAAGAAAATTGTTCAAAAAATATGACTGGATAATAAAAGAATAATTTTAAAAAAATTGTACAGAATGTACCTTCAGAGGTTTTGGGACTTCTGGAATAACTGGAGGTGCCAAGGAAGAAGGCTGGGAATTAATATGTGAGATTAGAGTGTGCTAAGGAAGGATCGCCAAATAAAGATTTGGGAGCCTTTGAGAGCACAGCAATTGGGTAGGGTTTAGAAGACGTACCTGGAGGAGAGCTGATCTCCTCTTTATATACCCGTGGTGGTTTCCTATTATTTAGAGGGTAAATCCGTACAAGATCGATGCAGATATGATCCCGATCTTGCGTGGATCCGACGATTGATATTGTGGGCCCCTTATATAGATCCGAGGAGGATTTGGGCCGTCCTGTCAACTTTGGGCCGACGTAAGGGAGGTCTGATATGGATTTGGGCAAGGCGAGCCCAATATCCGGAACAGTTGCCCCCGAGCTCGGAAGGTCAGAGGATTCGATCTCTTCGAGTTCTTGTTAATTCCGTGAGTGAGGGAATCTATTTCCATGTAACGACGTTTCGAAATTTGTTTACTCGTCGTTCGTTTTTATAGGTCATTATGTCGCTTCACAGAAGCTTCTGGAAGATGACGCTTTGATTTGACCGCTATCATCACGTCTTTTCAGATCGTGGGAGAGAGGGAGTTAAGAGTCTCCTCATATTTCGCGTTCAAATGATGGGGTTTAAATGTGACGTGCTTTAACCGTTTTACCCCTCAATAACTTCCTCAAAGTAGGGGTAAATTGGTCTTTTCCACACGTTTATAAATCGATGAGAGGGAAGAGATTTTCACTTTTACTTCGTCTTCTTCACTCTCAAATACGAAAAAAGCTTTCTTCCCCATTTCTCCATTTGTTAAGTTATTTGAAGGATTCTTCGCGTTTTTACTCATCTGGTGAATGTTCTTTGTTCTCTCTTCTTCTTCTTTTTTGTAATAGTTTCTGTCTCTCTTTCGTTTTTACTCTACTGGGGTTTTGTTCTCGTCTTCTGCCATGCTACCGTTTTTGGGATGAATCTGAGTTTTATGAACTCAGTTTTATCAACTTTGTCTTCTGGTTTCCATTTCTCTTGATTTTGACACTCTTCTTCCCAAGCAGGTAAAATGGCTGAAGTTCAAGGAGGGGGTCCCGGTGTTGTGGTCCGTGAGGTAGAAGGGGCTCAGATCCCTCACGAGTTAAACCCGTTGTATAGTTGGGCTACCCGAGATGTCCTGGGGAGCCCTTCGACTATCACCGAGGATTACTTGAGGGAATTGAAAGAATCCGGCGTCATATGTGGCGGTGGAGACGAGGAGGGACACTATCAGGTCGAGGTTCCTCGGCGGGGGGGAAAGGATATGCGAGATCAACTTGGAGCATCCTCGAGTTCCCCACTGGTTGTGGGTGAACGAGGTGATGTTCACCGAGTTTGGGGTTCGCATCCCTTTTACCTCCTTGCAACAGCGGTTGCTTCAGCGCTGCTTTGTCGCTCCATCTCAATTCCACCCTAACGCCTGGTCGGCGATTTGGTGTTTTGAGTTGGTGACAGAGTATCTTGAGCTCCCTCAAGACTCGGAAGTTTTTCTCTTTCTTTTCACTGTTTTTTCTCCAAACGCCGAGGGTAAGTCAAAGAAGGGTTATATGTCCGTTCGTCCGGGAAAGAAACGGAGGATCTTCGACTTGTACGAAAAGTCATTCCATGATTTTAAAGGACGTTATTTTAAGGTTTTCCCCGTCGGTGACCACCCTCCCTTTTGGCTGACGTTGGAACGTGATGCCGGGCGTTTTCCGTCGTATTGGAGTAAGGACGCGGGGTTAAATTATACCCCCGTCTCATATAGAACTCTGAACGACGAGCAGAGGGATAATGCGGATATTTTATTGTGGTTGTTTGCCAAACATCCTTTGAAGCCGAAGGCAGTTTTGGGGAATCCCGAACGTGCTAGGAAGGTGATTGGTATTTTATAGTCTTCTGCCTTTTGGGGGTTTCTCTTGTCTTCGCCTCTCCTTTATTCCGTCTCACATTTATTCTTGTGATTTTTCCTTTGCAATGAAGATGGCCGGAAGAAACAAGACTTTGGCGAAGCTTCGCCGAGTTATGCAGGCTAACCCTCAAGGTCTCATCATTTTGAGCCATTCTGGGGGCCGTGCTTCGTCGTCTGTTCCTGAGGGGGGGTCTTCCACCAATGTTGAGGAGGGGAATGTAGATCGGGTGGAGGTTTCTTCACCAATTCAAGAGAAGGATCTTGAGGTAGCGATCGATATAACCCCAGTTCCGACGACCAAGAAGAGGGGAAACGATGAAGGGACCTCTTCCCAGAAAAGGCCTCGTCTCTCGGAGGGGCCGTAACGGGATTTCTGCCCGATGGATCAGTCTTTCGACACGACGGGGTTTATTGAGAGTAATCTCATAACCCCCGGCGCTCGTGAGATTCTTCAAGATCATGATCCGATGGAGAGTCTACGATGGGCTCAATGGGCAATGTTGAAGTCGGCGACGATCATGAAGTCTGTCGAGCCCCGTTTGACCGTTGCTGCTCAGTTCGAAGATCGGTGTAACAAACTGGCCGTCGATTTGAGGTTGCTGAATCAACAGAAGGCCTAAATTGAGAAGGGGAGGCGGAGAAGGATTTAGAGGCTGCTCTGACCAGGGAGAGGGAGAGAGACGTTGAGCTTCAACGTTTGAAGGATCGGGAGGCCGGCCTTTCTGTAGATCTTGAGTCTGCTAAGAAGGGTTTGTTGGAGGAGAAGTCTCGGGCCGATAAGGCCGAGGCGACTTTGACGGAGAAGGAGCAAGCTTGTCAGGAACTAATCAGGTTGACTAAAGACTCCGTGAAGGCCACCGAAGACAATTTGAAGGAGCAGATTCTTGTGCTGGCTCCGGACTTCAACGTCTCTCTTCTTGGGGCCTGGAAAGAGGTCGTAGATGGTAAGATCGTGGACCCTCCTCCCGAAGAGTAGCCATAGTATCCCTTTTCTTTTATGTTTAAATGACTATGTGGTGCCATGTTTTATCCGGGTCGGATCTCCTCGCCTTTACGAATGAACACTTTATGAGAGTCCGTTGTGCCGTGTCTAACCGAGTTGGACTTCTCTTTTGTTAAAAAATAAAATATTTTGCTAAGTGTATGAACAAGTTTTGTTGGTGGTCCGTCGTGCCGTGCTGATGACCAGGTCGGATCACCGTTAGGTTTTTAATGAATATTTTTGCTAAGTTTTTGCAACTGCCGTTTTGGCTTTGATTTTGCCGTTTTTAATATGTTCCGTCTTTCCATTTTTATTGTTTGTCGCTTTCTGTGATAAGGATAGGGCGTTTTTGAGAATTTGAAATGGAAATTGAAACTAAAATTTTTCTAAGTTATTTGGAGGCGGAGTGATCAGTTCCGTCCTTCCGGAACTTAGTTTTATCATCTTTCCAACGTTATAAGTAAGAAAGGTAAGAACGAATAAGTGGTCCCGTTTTGTTTTGGCCGGATAGAACTTTTATTATAGCCGTTGATGGCAAGTAAGTCGTATAGTCGCGTGAAAAGTAAATAAATAATTTATTGAATATGTTAGGGCCTCATTAAAACCTTCCGACCTCCTGATGTATGATACCTCGGATAGGAAAAAGAGTACCCGTTTGAAAAGGAAATACAACTAATTTAAAGATAATGACTAACCTATAATCATACTTAATTAAAATCTAAGAGAGAAACAAGGGGTTTTAAGAGAAGAACTGTCAGAGGTTGGTGGCGTTCCAGCTTCTCGGAAGTTCACCTCCGTTGAGTCGTTCCAGCTTGTATGCTCCTTTACCGAGGTCCGTGGTTACGTGATAGGGTCCTTCCCAATTTGGGGTTAGCTTGCCTTCTCCCGGTGTTGGTGGCCTGATGTCGTTCCGTCGTAAGACCAGGTCTCCGACTTCGAAGTGTCTTCTGATGGTTCCCTTGTTATATCTAGCACTCATCCTTTGTTTCAAGGCCATTTCCGTCAGGTGAGCTTCTGATCGGACCTCGTCTATCAGGTTTCGATCTGCCGTGGTATCCTCTATGTCGAGGAGTAACCTTGGGCTGGGTTCACCGATTTCTACTGGAATGATGGCCTCAACCCCATAGGTTAGCCGGAAGGGCGTTTCGCCGGTTGAGGATTGGGGAGTTGTTCTGTAAGACCATAGGACGGATGCTAGTTCTTCTGCCCAGAGACCTTTGGCGTCGTCGAGCCGTTTTTTCAGTCCCTTCACAAGGATCTTGTTCGCTGATTCGACTTGGCGGTTTGCTTGAGGATGTTCAACCGAGCAGAAGCGTTGGTTGATCCCAAATTCCACGGCTGACTCTTTAAACTTTTTGTCCGCGAATTGGGTTCCGTTATCCGTGATAAGGATTGAGGGAATCCCAAATCGGGTGATGATTTGTTTCCACACAAATTTCCAACATTTGGCAGCCGTGATGGTGGCGAGAGGCTCTGCTTCGATCCACTTAGTGTAGTAGTCGATGCCGACAATGAGGTACTTCAGTTGACCAGGGGCTAATGGGAAAGGTCCCACAAGGTCTATTCCCCACGTGCCGAATGGTCGGTCTGCCGAGATTGGGGTCATCTTTTCTGCGGGCGTTTGATGGAAGTCTGCGTGAAGTTGACATTTCTCGCACGTCCGAACGAATTCCACCGCATCCTTCATCATGTTTGGCCAATAGTATCCTGCTCGAATGAGCTTCCGAGCTAAGGTCTTTCCGCCGATGTGGTGGCCGCAGCATCCCTCATGAACCTCCCGTAAAGTGTACTCAGCTTGAGACGGGTTGAGGCATTTTAGAAGTGGCAGATCTATCCTCTTTTTATATAACTGACCCGAGATTAAGGTGAACTTGGCAACTTCTCTCTTGATTCTTTTTGCCTCTTTGCGGTCGTCAGGGAGGGTTCCGACTTCTAGGTAGTTTAGGATTGGAGTCATCCATGTTGCTGTTTTAGATATCGGGAGGTAAGTCATCTCCGACATGGATATCGATGGTTCTTTGATCGTTCCTTGAATGAGGGAGCGATTTCCCGACCCTGGCTTCATGCTGGCGAGTTTGGACAAGAGGTCGGCCCTGACGTTCCTTCTCTGGGAACATGGGTTATTATGACTTTGTCAAATGTTTCCATCATCGCTTTTACCTTTGCTAGGTATTTTTGGAGCAGTGAGTCTTTGGCTTGATAAGAGCCATTTATTTGGGAACTCACAACTTGGGAATCTGTGCAAACTTCTAGGATTCGAGCACCTACCTCCTGAGCTAGGATTAGTCCGGCCAACAGGGCTTCATACTTGACTTGGTTGTTCGAGATGGGAAAGTCATATCAGATGGATTGTTCGAACACGACTCCGCTGGAGTTTTCTAGGATAACCCCTGCGCCTCCCGAGGTCGTTGTGGACGAGCCGTCGATATGCAACTTCCATTCAACTTCCCGGTTTACCTCTTTATCCGGGATCATCATCTCTGTCAGGAAGTCGGACATTGCATATGCTTTGATAGCTGCCCTAGGTTGGAACTGGATGTCGAACTGTGATAATTCGACGATCCATCCTAGCATCTGACCTGCCAGGTCTGGCTTTTGGAGTATGCTTCGGATGGCTTGGTCGGTTCTGACGACGATGGTGTGACTTTGGAAGTACTACCGGAGTCGTCTTGCCGAGACGAGGAGCGCGTATGCCAGTTTCTCAATCTTTGTGTATCGAAGTTCAGCCTCGTGTAGGACTCGGCTGACGAAGTATACTGGCATTTGGCTCCCTGACTCGTCTTCTCTTACCAATGTTGTTGCAATGGATTCGTCCGTAATGGATAGGTAGAGATATAAAGGTTCGCCGTTTACTGGCTTTGAGAGGACTGGAGGTTCCGACAGTATGGATTTGAACTTGAGGAAGGCCTCTTCACATTCCGGCGTCCATTCGAAGTTAATTCATTTCCTCATTAATTTGAAGAAAGGTAAAGCGTTTCTCGCCGACGCTCCGAGGAAACGGGATAAAGCCATTAACTTGTCGTTCAACCGTTGGACCTCTTTTAGGTTGGTTGGGCTGGGGAGTTGGAGAATCGCTTCACACTTCTCGGGGTTGACTTCAACTCCTCTCTGGGTTATCATGAACCCTAGAAATTTCCCTGCTTCCATGCCAAAGGCACACTTTAAGGGATTCACACGCATTTTATAGCGTCGGAGGGACTCAAATACTTCATGGAGATCGGAGATAAGGTTCTCTGGGCTCTCCGTTTTGACCAGCATGTCGTCCACATAAACTTTAATTTTCTGCCCGGAGAGCCTTGAAGATTTTGGTTACCAGACGTTGGTACGTCGCTCCGGCATTCTTTAAACCGAAGGGCATAGCCGCGTAGCAGTAAGTTCCGTCTGGAGTGATGAATGTCGTTTTCTCTTCATCGGGCTTATGCATTGGGATTTGGTTGTATCCCGAGTAAGCATCCATGAAGGAGAGGTATTGGTAGCTAGAAGAGGCATCTATCAATCCATCAATGTTGGGTAACGGGAAGGCGTCCTTTAGGCAGACCTTGTTTAGGTCTGAATAGTCAACGCACATTCGCCATTTCCCGTTTGCCTTTTTGACCAAAACCACATTTGCCAGCCAAGTAGAGGAAGGTAGTTCTCGGATGAACCCTGTCTCAAGGAGTGTT
This sequence comes from Stylosanthes scabra, assembly GCA_036250425.1. Lineage (NCBI taxonomy): Eukaryota > Viridiplantae > Streptophyta > Magnoliopsida > Fabales > Fabaceae > Stylosanthes > Stylosanthes scabra. Next base: position 46,849 of record JASCZI010241807.1, read on the forward strand.
TTAGTTTGTTTTTTCACTTCGTCTGCCCTTTCGTCCGACATGCGCCTTTTGCGTTGGGCGACGGGACGGTGATTAGGGTCAATGGCCAAGGAGTGCGACATGACCGATGGGTCTATTCCCGGCATGTCGGCTGGTGTGAAGGCGAAGAGATCTCCGTTCTTCTTTAGGAAGTCCGAGAGCTCCTGCTTGAGTTCATATGGTAGGTTCCGATTCAAGAACGTGTGACGTTCCAAGGAATCCCCGATTTGTATCTTCTCCAGATTTGCATCTGGCTTTGGCCGGGGTTGCTCTTCTATCCTGGTGTCGAGATCGGCTAGGTAAATGCCGGAGGAATCTCGGGATTTGGATCGAAGGGCCAAGTTGTTGTGTTTGCATTTTTCGGCCATCACCCTATCTCCGTATACGGTTCCGAGGTCTCCTGAGTCCGTTTGGTATTTCATTACCAGAAACTTGGTGAATACGGTTGCGGAGAAATCATTAATCGTTTTCCTCCCCAGAATGATATTGTAGGCCGTTGAGTCCTTCAGCACCACGAATTCAGCCATCACCGTCCTCCGAGAGTTTCCAGTCCCTATGGAGATTGGGAGCTCAATGCTTCCGTCCGTTTTGATGACGTGATCGCCGAGTCCCATTACACCCGGTTGGTGGGTTTTGAGGTTGTGGTCCTTAAATCCCAGCACATTGAAGGCATGCCGGAACATAATGTTGGAATCTGCGCCGGTATCAATTAGGATTCTTCGAACTAGTACGGGTCCGACGCCAGCTGAGATCACCATCGGAGCGTCGGAATCGGCAATTCCGTGCTCAAGGTCTTTGTCGCTGAATGTGATCGTTGGGAATTGTGGGGGAGTACTTTTCACGGTTGCTAGGATCTTGAGATCCTTTTTGTGAGCCGACTTAGATTTTTCCACATGATTGGCTCCAGTGATCACCGAGACTATGGGCACCGATTCGTCATTGTCTCTGAAGTTTCGGGGGTTCCGAGTTTCCGGCCCCTACGGTCGTTCTCGCCCGGCATTCCGAGGTTCGCGAATGATTTGGGTGAATTCATTCAGCTTCCCTTCCCTGATGGCTTGTTCGATGGCGTCCTTTAAGTCGTAGCAATCTTCTGTCTTGTGTCCATATCCTTGGTGGTAATCACAAAACAGGGATTTGTTTTTGGCATTATGGGTTCTTCCCCGCAGGGTCCTTGCCCGGGGTAAAATTCCCTTATCTGAAATATGTTGATATACTTCCGAGATGGACGCTATCAACGGGGTATAATGGTCATACTTCTGTTTGGAGGGTTTAGGGTTTCCTCTAGACCCGTGGTCACGTTGGTTATCCCTTTGGTATTGCATTGAGGCGTTACCTCGGGGAGTCATCTGCTGATTCTTGGTTGCTGCTACTACCTGATTGACCTCTTCGTGGTGAATGAATTCCTTTGCTTTGGCTTGCATCTCTTTACGGGTCCATATCGGTTTGGTAGTCAGTTGCTTTCTGAAGTCGCCATTGGCAAGGCCGTTAGTTAGGCATAAGCTTGCCGCTCCATCGACGAGTCCGTCTATAGTTTTGCATTCGGCGTTGAACCTCTCGATGTACTTCCTCGTGGTCTCGTTAGGCCGTTGGACCACATCAAGGAGGTTGATCGGGTGTTTCTTGTTGTCTATACTCGTTGTGAACTCGTTGAGGAATAGCTCTCTTATTTCAGAATAGGATGAGATTGAACCCGCCGGCAAGGACGTGAACCATTGTGCAGCCGACCCAGTCAAGGCTACCGGAAAGGCTCGACACTTGACTTCATCTATGGCTCCGTCACAAATCATTCGGTGTTCAAAGTCGTTAAGGTGAACATGAGGATCCGTCGAGCTGTCGTACTTCATATCTGTCGATTTTACGAAGCCCTTAGGAAGTTGGACTTTGAGGATCCGACTTGAGAGAGGAGTGTGTCCATTGACGGGTGGTGTCCCATCGCGGTTTCGCATCTTCTTATAACGGCGAGGGCGTCTTCGCCTTCCCTCGTGGGATTCGTCAAAGGACGAATCCGGGCTTTCAGAACTGTTCCGATGACGCCTCCGTCGTGGAGGAGACCGCGGACGACTTTGGGTTGGGAGGGCGACCTGGAACGCTCGCGACGCCGAGGAGGTGAACGTCGCGGTGTTTTCAAATCTTGGGCGACGTTCTTGAGTTCAGTATTCTCCTTCCGAAGTTCTTTGACTTCGAGCTCCATCGCTTGCATGCGATGCCTTAGATCTTGCATGATCTGGTTGTTGTCCAAACCGAACCCGCCGAACGGCCGGGGTTCCGGATTCCCCGGACCTAGCCTGTCAAAGGCGCTGGTACTTCGCCGGCCTCTGGATCTATCGCTGCCTGAGTTGAGTTGGCTGTTTTGGGCTCCATCCGTCTCGGCGTTCCGGCCTGCCGACTCCTGGCTACCGTTTGCGGTTGCATTGAGATCGAGATCAGTTTGTTGCGGACTTGGTTGCGGGTTCTGACGTTGTTCATCGCCAGAATGGTCAGAGTATGGAACTCCTTCTTCATCTTGGTTCACCATTGTTGATTTTCTCTAGAAGTCCCCACAGACGGCGCCAATGTACAGAATGTACCTTCAGGGGTTTTGGGACTTCCGGAATAACCGGAGGTGCCAAGGAAAAAGGCTGGGAGTTAATATGTGAGATTAGAGTGTGCTAAGGAAAGATCGCCAAATAAGGATTTAGGAGCCTTTGAGAGCACAACAATTGGGTAGGGTTTAGAAGACGTACCCGGAGGAGAGCTGATCTCCTCTTTATATACCCGTGGTGGTTTCCTATTATTTAGGAGGTAAATCCGTACAAGATCGATGCAGATATGATCCCGATCTTGTGTGGATCTGGTGATTGATATTGTGGGCCTCTTATATGGATCCAAGGAGGATTTGGGCCGTCCCGTCAGCTTTGGGCCGACGTAAGGGACGTCTGATATGAATTTGGGCTAGGCGAGCCCAATATCCGGAACAAAAATGATCAACATTAGGGATGAATTTGAAAGGAAAAAAAAAAACCTCCAAAATGATTTTGAATTTCAGCAACCTTAAAGACACTGTATTTACGCTAATTATCGTGTACTAATTATGATGTAAGTGGATATAAAAGCTGAGATAACAATAAAAAGTTTAATTGTTGATGGCAGTCTTTTACCTTTGTGTATAGAAATAAAAAACAAAACTAGTAAGATAAGTGTATGCTCATCCCAGTAAATTATTATCTCATTTATATTAGGGTTTAATTTTGATACACTGACAGTGTAAAGAGTTTTATCCAAGCATCTAATCAAATTCATGCATTTATATAACTTTAGAAGTAGTGGATTTGAAAATTAATTACTTTTGATATCGTGGTAACACCTGATTAGATGTATGTATAAAACTCCTTTACACTGACGGTGCGTGGAAATTAAATTCTTTATGTTAATTGACAAGTTAAAATAAGACTAATATCATGAAAAACACGGTTCATATTCTGATCTTCCAATTTCCAACAACATTTAGAATCTCATGAAGCATGACATAGAATCAGTCCTGCTACCTTGTGTAATGATCTTTTTATTTTGGAGTAGAAGAAGCCATTTTAGCCATTAACATGTTAGCAAACTCAACAAGCTTCTCTGTTTGTGGCATAACATCTTTGACAGCACCACATGCACAGAACCTCTCAGCCCATTTCACCAAACAAGGTGATTTAACTTGATCAAGCAACTTCACCCCAATGAGTGACTCTGTCCCCCTAAGCCATCCCAAGAAGCACCCAAATGCAATGTCCAAGTAACCGATTTCGTCACCACCAAAGAAGTCCTTGCCTTTGCTTGTCTTGTTAAACGCATCCTCGAGCAACGCCAGCCCTTCTTCAACCTCAATTATCAATTTCTTCCTCTCATCCTCTCCTTTTGCTCCTATAATGGATTTCAAGGATGGGTACCACTGCAAAATCACAGTTTTTTCTTTCATCATTCCAAATCTTGCAACCAGAAAATTGTACTATGCAAATGCAATTTTTGTGTAATGACAACATTGTATTCATTATATTAAAAGAAAAATATTTTAGCACAAGTTTGTCCACACATGTGACACATTAATTTTTCGTTAAAGAAAAATGAATCGTAAGTATATCATGTATAAACATAGTAGGGGATGCTTATACGAATGTAAGTATATAACAATAGACAGATATACAAGTATATAAGATAATATACTATTTTATGTGAGAGAATGTTGTATACAACAACAACAAAGCCTTGTGTGAGAGAATGTTGTATATTCCAAATAAATGTAATTCTTTTTTTCATAGTCTTACACAACTTTTACAAGGTGGAGTATCATTGTGTACCTTGTCATCGAGATAGGTAGCCCAGAAGCGTGCAATGGCACGGTCGTAAGGCTCAGAAGGGAGAATGGATGGGCCAGAGGACCAGACATCGTCCACATACTGCACAATGATCAAGGACTCACAAATAGGTTTGTCTTGATGAATGAGAACAGGGACTTTCTTGTAAATAGGGTTGGAATGAAGAAGGAGTTGACTCTTAGGCTGAAATGTCTCCTCGAGGAACTCATAGCTCACTGATTTGATGTTAAGAGAGATCCGAGCCCTCATAACGAATGGACTAAGCCATGTCCCCAACAGCTTTACTTCACTCTTTGTCATGGTTTTTTTCAGGAAATAATGTCAAAACTCTTTAAGTTGCTCTTGGTATATGTATGACTCTATGTAGAAGGATGAACCAATGGCAACAAGAAGGTTAGTTGATGTGGGAGTTCAGATCATAAATGTGAAAGTGGAATGGTAGATGAATTTGTGTACATGACTACCAAACTTACCATGCACTTACCAGTAATTTATTGGAGCTACTTGTTGGTCTCCATGTTTCACTTATATGATCATAGATGAAGTTTTGTTAACATGTAGCTGGAAACCACCACTGATTCTTCAAGGTTTCACTCACATATTATGTATTTGTGATTTTTGCAAGAAAATAAAAGACAGACTTTTCAATAAGATTAAGAAATTCAGAATTTATATCAATTATGAAAAGCCCCATCACCAAATACAAAGCTCTATAAGAAGTTGCAAAGGATGTCAAAACTATATCAGGAAAAAAAAATTAGGTTGCATGAATTTCCTTTCATTTAAAAGTGCTATTTACATTTTTCCAGAAACAACCAAAACTAGTAAACTACCTTTGTTTCTACAACCGAGAGAGAAAAAGGGTTGAAGGAAGCAGCACCTAGGATAGCAGTGTCCCAACTTCCAACACAAATTCTTGGAGAGTCTTAGGTGTGATGTTGTATTTGAGAACAAACTAATTCCTGTATTCTGTTTGTGTTAGCATGATAATCTACTCTTAGCAATGTGCATGGACATCAACTGTCACTGTTTCAATAATGACTGTAATTGCTGTTATGATGTACAAGTTACTCGCACGAAAATTACTAACCTTGAGACAAAATTCAACTAATTTCTCTTAACAAGACATTTCTCTATTGCTTCATCACAAAGCTCAAGAGTAATATCCCAGTTTCCTTCTCCATAGTTTACATCAACAAAAATGTCATATATCTCTTTATCTGCAACCAACCCTTGGGTTCTCATCTCCTCAAATAGCTGCCTAGCCTCTGCAAATTTTTTCCTCTTACAAAATCCTTTGATAAGAGCACTATATGAAGCCGCTGTAAGAGTAAAGCCCTTTTCAACCATTTCTTTATGCAAATACCATGCCTCTTTCATATTTCTAGCAACACTGTGCCCTTTAATCAAAATGTTATAAGTGTTACTGTCAGGCTTCACTCCTCGAGCAAGCATCCCCTTATAAATCTCAGTAGTCGCACGCATGTTTTTTCTAATGCAATACTGCTTCATAAGAGAATTGAATGTCGTTGCATTTGGCATTATACCCTTCTCTAACATCCATTTTATTAGTCTTTCACCATCTTCCACCATCCCTGACATGCAAAACCCATTCATTAATACATTGAATGTAACAACTGTAGGCTGAAGCCCTTTAGCAAGCATAGTTTGCAGCAACTCGTGAGCCTTTGCCATTTCCCCCATCTTGCAATATGCATCCATGAGGGTAGTGTATGTAATAGTGTCGGGATAAAGCCCCGCTAGATCCATTTCTCCCATAAGTTGTACCGCTTGTTCTATATTTCCTATCTTACAAAGACCATTGACCATTGCATTGTAAGTGCAGAGATTTGGTTGAAGGCCCTTTCCAGCCATCTCATGAAGAAGATCATTTGCTATATCTACTTCTCCACGTTTACATAGGCCATCAACTAACGCAGTATAAGTAATAACATTTGGAATCAGACCCTTCTGAACCATCTGGTTGTGAAGTGAAAAAGCCTCTTTCATGTTCCCTGACTTACAATGCCCATCAATTAGAGCAGTATAAGTAACTTCATCTGGTTCTAGCCCTTTACCAAGAATTTCACTAAACAGTTGATTTGCTTCCACCATCTTTCCGGTTTGACACAGACCGTGAATCATGGAAGTATACGTCACAAAATCAGGATTGATTTTCTTATGCCTCATCTCATCAAAGAGCTTGTATGCAGCTGCAACATTCCCAGACTTGCAAAAACCGCTTATCAAAGTTGTATAGACTACATTATCAGGAAAAGCACCCTGCTTTGACATCTGCCTCAACACCTTCGTTGCTTCGACTACCTCGCCAGCTTTACAAAGGAGGACAAGTATGTTATTGAAGGTATACTCATTCGGTGTTAATCCCTTCCGACGCAACTCTTCCACGAGCTTCAAAACCTTCTCTACCTCGCCAACCTGACAATAACCACTAATCAAAGTGCTATAACTTACAACATCAGGAAAATTTCCCCTAAACTCCATCTGTACAAGGAAACCATGAGCTTCTCTTATTTTTTCCAACTTACAAAGACAATGAAGAATAATATTATATGACATGGTATTCCAACAAACACCCACTTCGGCATACTCCCGGAACACCCTAATCGCTTTCCTCATCCCCTCAAAACTTCCCCCTAGCCTGGTGAGAAACAAGTTACAAGAATCCACAGACAAAACAACACCATAACTCAGCATCTTATAAAATAACTTCCCAGCTTCTAGAAGCATCCCAGCCTCAACAAGAACCTGGAAAAACACATCAAACACGTGGGGGTCAGCACCCCAATCCTTATAAGTGTAAATCAGCTTCTCAGTAAAAACATCAAATAGGTGGTGTGCATTCAAATGCGGCCTCCCCCAGAACTCACAAATGAGCCTTTGCGCCATCCTGAGATCCCTGGCAGCCACAGCAATCTGAAGAACAATGCAGAGTGCTTCCAAGGAAGGGTCCCTTCTAAGGCGAGCCCAATTGAAGAAATCCAAGACAAGGTTGTAGTCGTTCTTGATATCCATGAGGACCCAAATGAAGTGATCGGATTTGAAGTTTGACTCATAGGGTTTGAGAAGGCGGCGAAGTGAGTCGGAGCGGCGCTGCTTGATGGTGGTGGAGATGCGGTGGACGAGGTGGGTGTCATTGACGGTGGGTTTCTTGGGAGAGTAATCAGGGAAAGGCCTGGGATTGGATGGGCCAAAAGAAGAAGAAGAAGACGAGGGTGTGAAAGAAGCAAAAGAGGAAAGTTGGAAGTGGTGAAAGCGTTGAAGAGAGGAGGAGATTGCTCTCTTCATGTGAAAGAGGAAAATCCGGCATGGGAGGGAATGTTCCTTGTAAGTTGGGGCATTCAAACTCTCTTGAAAAATTAGACAAAAAAGCTACCTTGTTGTCTTGCATTACTTTCCACAATCAAATTAATCAACTTCTGATGCCAACTTCTTAATGCACCATGAAACATCTTGATAAAATTTAAACAGAGACAAGTCCCATAGTAGATTTCGGCCCTGTGCTAAACTGTATGCCACTGTGCTGAACTGTAATGAAATGGTTTCCCCCCACACCGAGAACTCCAGCGGTTAAAAGGTGGCATCCATGTTCATCTGAACCCTAATCACAGAGTAAGTACCCTAAGCTTAGTCTGTGGTTGCTGATTGGTTACAAATACATTCACGCGGATTGTAAAAGTGTTGTAGGAAGTGTTACTGTCAGGCTTAGGGTGCTGCTTGGTTACAAATACATTCACAAATTTCGTTCCTTCATTGGATGAGAAAGAATTGTAAAAGTGAATGATCAAGTGCGGCCTCCTTGATAAAAATAACCTGAGTAGATAAACAGTAAAATATTAAAATATTATAGAATTTGCAACTCAAATTTCATTTACTATTCATTATTCAGATGAGCAAAACTTTTTAATTTTGTTAAAATAGCTCTCTTGTCTTCCTTCTACCCCTCTTTCAAAAATGTCTAAATCTAAAAAAGGTTTATATCTTATGAGAAATTTTGGCTAAAATAAATAACAAAAGAAAAATCAAGAAATTTAAAAAATAAACCTTAGAGTAGACATATGGGCAGAAAATGATTCTTCAAACTAGATAGAGAAGTTTGAAGGTAGCAAGAATATATGAAAACAAAACACCAATTTTGGAAAATGCAATTTATCAAGATGGTTGCTGTAAGTTTTGTGAAAAAAGGGTATTAAGATTCATGGTTCAGCTCTTATATATGATTAAAGTTGGTGTGACTAATGCTTTTGCTCCATCTTTGATTTATGCAAGAAAAAGAAACAAAAAAAAAATCATGAATATCATATGTAAACAATGATACTCAACTATCCATTTTTTTTATAGGTTACAGATTTTTTTGTTTACTATTTTTTTATGTGGAAGTTGTTTTATACCTTTGATTAATAAAAATGGGTTTGTTGCATTATTGTAGTACAATTTAGCATATAATTTCACTCAACGTGTTTCACCATTAGATAACAGTCTATTAATGCGCATGCTAGGTTGTAAAATTGAAATATAATTGAAGGTATAGAACAACACTTCACAGAAAAAATAGTAAACAAAAAACATATTTCAGTTTTGGAATGTTATATTAGTTCTAAGTTTCACAAGATGGAACATTTTTTTGGTGAAAATAATGCTAATAGTTTAAATTTGCATAACAGGTGGAGACAGGACAGTGACTGGAGGTAGGGCTGCTAGCAACCTGAGGGTATAGAATAAGTGAGAGAAAAAAAAAAGTTGGGTGCAGTGACGTAGTGATGCAGCTGTTAGAGGCTATGGGTAGGGAGTTATCATACAATGTAGTTTAACAAAGAGAAAAAGCATTCACAATTACAGTCTACTCAAACCATGATGAATCAGAGTTTCAAGTATATATCCTCAACCAAGAGGTGAATTAATAGTCATGAGTCTCAATTCTTTATAAAAATATACAAGACTAACAATTCAAATATTATGAGCAGAGTCTAGCTTCCATGTGGATTCAGAGGAAGGTATAGGTTCCAAGAATGAATAGGAAATTGATTGTCCAAATTGATTGTCTGTTAGGAAATCTACGAAATATGAGTAAGAAAGTACTCAAAATAAAATTGGCTGTTAGGACAATATTCTTTGATTATTAAACCAGATTCAAAGACAGCAACAGGGGAGTGTAAGACAGAGTTAGAGAAGAAGAATGCGTTGATGGCAACATTTTTTTTAATCAAAGATAACAATTTAATTGAATCATTGAGAGTAAACTTGTACATTCTAAATCAAACAAGATGGATTCATTCATTGGACAACCAGGGAAAGAAATAAGGGATTTCCCAGCAATAACCATTTTTTAAAAAAAAATTTGTGCCAGCAATAACCATATCTTATGCAATATGAAAAAGTAATTTGTGTCAGCAATAATTTGTTCATCCTGCTATCCTTCACTCTTCTTTCTTTCAACTCATTTATTTTAAACTAATCAGCAGCAAAAGCATCATTCAACCATCACTTAATTAACAAATAGCAGAAACAACAAACAATAACATTCAATTTTTCAGAGTAAATTTTCTAATGACACGGCAACACCAGCAGTAATCTTTTAGGGAAATTTTCTTAATAAAATTCGATAACACAGCAGCAACAGCAAAGAAGAAGACGAAGCAGCAACAGTGAATCATTCTCAATTTGATAAGGATAAGGAAAAAACAAATAAAAAAGAAGAAGCAGCAGCAACTCAGCAGAGTTCTACCTTCAGCCGAGGATGGCGACGCAGCCGGGAGAGGCGAGGACGGCGACGAACGGCTAACGCGGAGCTCCGGCGGCGGTGACAAAGACACAGAGAGTACCGACGTGGAGGCTTCTGCCTCGACAGAAGGCGGTGCGAGCTGCGATGGTTTCCGGCGCCGGGATCACCTCTCTCAGTGGGATGGCTCACTTCTCACTTCCTCACTTCCTTTCTCTTCTCTTCTCTAACGAATACGATGGCTAGAGGGTTTCGGTTTCAGCAGCACGCCAGCACCCGGATCACCTTTTTTTTTTACGAAAAAAATACACCAAACGACGCGGTTTTAATTAAGAAATTAAGGGCAAAATATGCTTTATATTAATAAGGTAAAATTGAAACCAATGAAAAATATTAGGGATAAAATTGAATCAAATTAAACGTTAATGATATTTTTAAAAATTTTCACAAATGTTAAGGATATAAATCATATTTTATCCAGAAATTAAAAATAAAAACTGGTCAGGCCGGGAAAATGGGTACTATTTTGACCCAATTACCGATTAACCACTGGTATCTGACAGGTTTTATGCTAACGAATTTTCCCACGTAACTAAGTTGGATAGTGATCAATTTTTGATTTGGTTCGGTTATCATAACCTTGTCGAAAAATTTAACGTTAAAGATAAAATTAAAAACTTTTTTCAATGTTAAAAGTAAAATTAAATCGAATTAAATATTAGAGATTAAAAGTAAATAATCCTTCTTTATAAAATAACCAAAATATCTTTCTGCAAAAACAAAATCAAAAAATCACACCAATACCTAGAATAATAAAAAAAAAAAAACAAGAGCAAGAAAAATTTTCTAATTGCATAAACAAATCCTTAATGACACAAAAAATTCCTAATGTTTTTCTGCTCTTCCTCTAATCTAACCCATTAAAAAAATCCCTAATAATTTTTAAAAATAAAAAAATGCTAATGTGGATATAAGTAATATGCGTGTCAACTTTTTATTGATTTAATTTTTTTATTGTATTTGATACGTGTTAATTAATTTTGTACCACCTAATAAATCAACAAAACACACCTAATACTATTCAAATATAAATCATTTATTAATAATTAACAATGTCTTCTTATTAGGTTAGCATTGAGAAATACTTTGACAAAACAATTCCTTAAACGGGATGTTATATTGGTGATTGGTGGTGAGATTTAATGGCATAAGAACGAAGGGGTAACTTCCCTATTACGCGATCATTCATGACTTACAAGCGATGCGACTTTTTCTACGATAGCTCCGGACATGGGTGTTAGGGTGACGGGATCCTCACCAATTTTTTAAGATCCGCAAAGGGAGCGCAGAAAGTACCTAAAAGGACGATACGAGTTGCTTTGGTGTTGTCGCGACATTCGCTCGTAAGGAACCATGCTCGGACTAGTTCTTAGTAATGGTCGGGTGCGAGAAGACAACTGACGCGTGAACTCACGTCCTGCGCTAGAAAACTTAAGCAATGCATTTTGATTTGTTTGTGCATAATTGTTTGTGCTTATTAGTTTCTCTTAGGTTGCTTGATTGTGTGTTTTTTTTTTATTTCCTTGGGTGCTTTATTTTCTTTTGTTCTAAGTGGTATATGATGAGATATGAAACATGATCCCCTATTTAATGTGAGCCGTATGATACAGTAGTTGACCATTAGGTGTCAATTGAGAACGATAGGTTCTCACCCTCGTTTCTTTTCTTTTACCCAACACGTAGATGGAAGACGGAATTGTATGTGGTCATTCAGAGGTTCGCAACGGACGGACTACGAGGATGAAGAGTAGAGACTCCGAAGACGAGATAGGAACCACCAAGACACGACGCGGCCATTCCTATGATGTATCCTCCTATCACCCCCTTCATAGTATAAGTTTCTAGACTCGATCATCCATAGAAGTTCTCTATCGAGGCGTTACGTGGAAGGAAGGAAAATGGATTAAGTGGAAAAGTTACGCACCATTGAAATGGAAGAGAAGAGAAAGAAACTTGGAAGATAGTATAAGAGGAGAGTTAAAAGAAAGTTCTAGGGTCAGGTGTTTGGTCACCCCTCTTTGGAGGTCGAGTTATTAGAGTGCCTCACGATTGATAGTGCACAAGAGGCTTAAGTTTATCGTCTTTTCTTTTGTTTTAGTCCTGCGACACAGTTTAGAAGACCTCTGTTTGGTCGGGCAAGGTTTTGTGTTAAGTGTTTATATAGTTTGGAAGTAGTGAGATGTAATAACGATAATACGTTATAATATATTTCAGATTTTATGACGATTTACCTTATCCTACGTCCTTTTGATAGAAAAAGAAAAGTAGAAGTTTTAAGTTACACATATTTGACATTTACGATCTATATCGACAGTTTTATATGTAAATATTATAGTTAAATAAGTAGAAGTTTAGGTTAGGATAAATTTGGCATCCCGATCGTAGGTAGTGTTGCGACACGCCGAAAATCGGGATGTTACAATCTTCCCCATCATTGTTTGCATCAAATTCAAGCATTTCTTTGCTCTCAGGTTCTAGTGATGATGGCATTTCAATGATTGGCTCACATTCTCAATGTTTTTTGTTGTTTTGTTGTGGAAAATTGATTCACCTCAACATTGGGTGTTGACAAAAGGTTGCGTATCACTGTGTAGCCATCAATTGATTGTATATTTTGTAATGATTTTGCATTGAGAATAAACATATATTACATTCTTATATTAATTATCTTACAAATATTATAACTTAAATATAAACTAATATTTTTTTCATCTTTAACATTGCTCTGCATGGAACAGGTAAATTTATCTTTCTAAATGTCAAAATTTAATGCAACAAATACTTTGCAAAGGCAATTTTAAAATGCTCACAATCTATTTTCACTGGACAAGCATTGCAATTTGGATTTCTTTTCGTTCAAAAAACATACAAACATGTTAAAATGAAGTACCTTGGTCAATCTGATAAAAAAAATATTTGTCAATAGAATTGTTTTACATGTAACTATATACCTTTCCAAAGATTATTAAGTGATAATGCAACTGGTTCCCACATATTATGATATGACATTATATAAATAAGAACATGGTAATTAAATATAGAGTAGAAAAAAAGTTAAATCATTGTTAATTACAATTCCTTTGAATGCATATGGCATAATCATGGCGAAAGATATTTTTTAATATTATCAAACATTGAAAACCGGGCAAGTTACATCTTTAAATAAATTGGGTTTCCAAATTACCCAAATACAGCGTTGAGAGATATATGATCAGATTGCGCTATTTACCTAAGTCTATGAAATCCGTGGAAGGGTGATGGGTTTTATGAAAAACCCCATACCCTGCCACGGTTTTTGTTCAATCTGTCACAAGGCATTTGGCTAAGTTTATGAAATCCATAGAAGGGTTTAAGGTTTTATGGAAAACCCCCACACTCTGCCACGGTTTTTGGCTAAGGTGCAAGCAAGAGCCACATTTAGAGTAGTATGACGTTATTGCATGACATACTTATGAATGTAATTCATCATTCACAATTTTTAAGTCAAACTCAATAAATTAAGTGTCAATTATAAGATTTGGATCCACCTTATCTTGCAGATTTTTTGATGAATAAATCAATTGCACCTATTTTCAGATAATTACTATACAGTAATCATGTGTGACATGGACATCAAATAATTCTAACTGCTAATTGGTCATTCCACAATATCTGAAATATATAAATTAGCCATACAAGCTCTCACAACAATATAATTAATTTGGCAGTATAATTTATTAATACTGTTTTTTTTTAAAATAAAGTTTAGAACATTTCAAACATCTCATGTATAAGAAAAAAAAAAAGGAAATTTAGTTGCACTCCCCTTAAAGAAAATTAACTCTTATCATATTAAATTATGTACTTCATGATGGTTTTTTTTTTCTTATACATGAGATGTTTGAAATGTTCTAAACTCTATTTTAAAAAAAAAAACTGTAGTAATAAATTATAAGATGATCCATGACATGAAAATTATATATTTTTCTATTATACCTACTACTATTTTTATTCTTATATGATACATGAACCAACTACCAATAAATACATTGCATATTATATGTGCATACAATATTTAAGTTTCTAGTTTTTTGTATGAAGTATTATATATCCATGCATATGCCAAATGCACCTAGAGCTACCGGGTCTTGAAAAAATTCATAATTTAAAATCTATAACATTAAAAATCATATATTTTTTGCTATATACTTACTACTAATTTTATTTTTATATTATACATGAATTAACTATCAATAAATACTATATTTTTTTGTTGACTATATTATATGTTCATGCAATAAAAAATAATATTATTAAGTATATAAGTAAATGTGAAAAAGGAGGTGGGGTGCCACGGATTTTAACTCGCCTAATAGACTAGAATCCGTGGAAGGCTTTAAAGGTTTTCAGCTTACATGGTTTACAAAGAAACCGTTTGAGGTTTCCACTGATTTTGAGCAATTGGAATATAAAGAAACAGTGAGAGCCTTCCACTGTTTTTGAGTTTTTGGCCCAAAAAACGAAGAAATCGTGGTAGGGTATAATTTTTTTTATAAACCCCTAAACCCTTCCACGGTTTTCATAGATATCCCATTCAGTGTAATTGAATCATATTTAATAGAGTGGTGTATATGGATAATTTTAATGGAAAGATAGAACATATAAGTAACTTGCCCTTGAAAACCTAATTAAAAAGGGGAAAATATATATATTAGTGGATAAGATAAGATAAGATAATAGAGAAATGAAAACTAAGATATTAAAATTATGAAAAATTTAATTCTCTAAATTATGTATTCGAGTTTCTTTAGGCAAGGGTTGGAGGGGACCCATCCTAGGCATACAACAATTTTTTTTATATTTACGTCCACTTATATAAACCAGTACAATGCAGTGAAATGAAATAAAATAAAATCATTCATGATGCAAAGAGTATGATGCTTTATATACTTACTCGAAAAGTTTGGTTCCAGAGGATTAAAGTCGTATGCATTCCACACTTTCCAATCATATTCCATATATTTGCAAGAGATATTCCCTGTTCAATGTTCAGAAGAAATAAGTTCATCATAGCTGCATGAATTACATACAACTCTTGCCGGTGTGGGCCTTATGAAGGAGGGTGTGGATTCCCTGCGGTGGAAATATGACAACAAAAGGTATATTCTCCTTAAAGTCCTTTGTTAATATGGTGTATAAGATGAAAGAAATTGTATAGAATCAAATATGTATAATTTTATCAAAACATTGTGGAAGGGTCTTTACCTCCTAGAGTAGAGATCCTTGTCTAGTTTGTGATTTTGGAAAAGTTGAACACTCTGGATAGACTGAGTCGATTGGGAATGCTGCCTGGGGGATCAAGTAATTGTATACTATGTGGTCTGGAGTCAGAAACAGCATACCATCTGTTTTTCGGGTGCAGTTTGTCATGGCTTTTATGGGGTTCTATCCTGTCCTTTTGGGGAATTAAATGGGCTTGGCCTGCCAATAATAAACTTTGCTTTGAGATGTGGATGAACACTAGCCACCACAAGGATACGAGGGTCCAGTGGATGATTATCTTCTTTGCTGCGATTTGGTCAATATGGAAAGTAAGGAATGGTCGTAGTTTTAGGAGGGAAGAGATGGAATTGGAGAAGTTGCAGCAAGATGTGGTAAGATATGCACGAATATGGAAATTGGAATGGGATGAACGAAGGCTTGCGTAGACCAACACTGAACAGCTAGGAGAATTCTCGTGACAGGATGCTATTTCACGTCTTGGTTCTTTTGATTCTTGCTTTGTTGCTGATATTACATTTTGTTCTATTTGAAACTTTGAGTGTTTTGTTTGTTTTTTCTTTGAATTATAAAAAAAAAGAAATAAGTTCATCATTAAATTAAGATAAAGCAAATTAAGTAAGATATAGATATATGTAATCATTACTTTGCTTCATGTGGTGGAGCATATCTCAACCATTCTAAATCCAGATCTCCAAAAGAGTCATGTAATTCATTGAATAAACTCTAAAAATAAAAATAACACAAACTCATTTAATTCATTGATTAAAATCTGAGAATACCAATAACATGTGTAGTTACTAGTTAAGGTTAATGACAACACCCTGAAATAATGTATTGTATACCTTTATTCTTCCAGCCATAATATTGTGTTAACAACGCCCTTAAATAGCTTTAGTAATTTCCCTAAAATATGCACATCTCACTGCTTCCCAATTAATAGAATCATCATGGTCTCTGTGTCTTGTACTTTTACCATGCTATTTTCTAAGTATACCTCATCGTTCTCTAGTTTCTTTGTCCACCTCTTTTAGTACCTTTTCCTCTACCTCCTCTTGCAAATTCATTTTTTTCTTTCTTTTTTCTCTTTTCTTTCAAAAACTCAAGTTATTATGAGAAAAAAGAAACTTCACGTTTACTAATAATTGTACCTTATTATTGAATTTAGAAGGCTCTTCCTTAACCTTTTGAGTTTCCATTTCTTCAACTTTAAGATTTTCTAATTCTCCAACAAGTCCATCACTTGGAAAAATAGCATTGCTTTCGAGATATTATAATATCTCAAGACAACGTACATCATCTATACATAAATCATAGCTCCTTGTTGATTTGAGGAAAAACCTCGTGGCAAGTCACATGTAGGCAAAACTGTAAAATGGTTGATAAACATTATGATTGGATACATTCTACTTATACAAATTATATATTTTATATAACTGACATTAGCAGTTCCATAAGTATATCATATAAAAAATATATGCGATAAAATAAAATAAAATTATATTGTATTACATGGTACTAAAGTAAAAGAAGTTTATTTATTTATATATGTTTAAAAAAATACAACAACTTTAATAATGTATGTAATAGAGAGTGTATGGTGAGAGATTACACTTTACCATAACAATTGGCAAGAGAAAATGGAGAGAATTCATTCTTGAGCAGAGTTATTTGGTTTCAGTTAACCTATTTTTACATGCATACAAAGATGTTTTCAAAATTCTAAAAATTGGATGCATTTTGAGTAAGGTAACCTTCAATAGTTTTTAACAATATTTTTTAAATAAATAAATTATAATTATTGCATAATGAGAAATTTGACATTATATATATTAGAATTTACCTTGACAAATGATCTTATACATTCTGAGTAAGGTGAGCTCCAATTATAGAATCTAGGACTGAACCTTTCTGATGGATAAGAAAACGGTGATGTTGCCTTCACCGTCCCACCAAATTAGTTTTGAAAATAGTTTATGAAAAATACTGGTAATACTCTATAAGTGTAGCTCTAGTGGTGTGCTTAGGTCGTACCTCATTAATCCCTCATTTTAATTCTAGCAATTAATAAATCTTAAGCAATTAGAAGATCAACTGACACCCCTAATTAGTTTAGACATATTAATTCCAATAAATCCTAAACACCGCTAGGATTAACTAATTTTCAATTAATTAGAAAGAATAACCATTACCTTCTAAATAATCTAAATTAGTTATTTAAATCCAATTAGCTAGCCTAGATTCACACGCGGAATCTAATTTTAATTTTTCCACTCAACATAGCTAACCTTACTAACCTTCAGATTAATATTTGTTAAGGATGCCATCTTATCTAGATTAATTGTACTAACCTTCCAATTATTCGGGACAAGAGAAAAGGAAATTTACACTACTGACCTTCGTATAAATTAACCATCATCAATTGTTTAAGCTAATGATTCACCAACACCGTGAATGAATAATTAACTTTACAATCGGAAATTAAAGAAACAAAGATAATTAAATTTGAATGAAGATCTAGAGTTCAAACATAATCCGTGGTAATTAGATATTCGAATCAATAAGGAAAATTACTCAAACATAAAGAAAGAAAACAAAGACATTCCTTGAACGGGGTAATTCCACTTTTCAAGGGGTTAATATTAAAATGTTAGAATAGCGTAAATAAATATTAGATCCACT
>JASCZI010241807.1:68809-89419 GCA_036250425.1 Stylosanthes scabra
TGTGGGCTCTCTGTCCAATTTTTGTATTTTCTGACTTAATTCCCACGTATGACGTGGGCTCTCTACGTTATACATGGGCTTCAACACTTAGCCAAATTTCTCTTTTCTTCTCTGCTTCATTCTCCTTTCTTCAATCCTCTTTGTTTGATCTTTAATCACCTAAAACTCTTAGTGAATTCTCTAAAAACACAAACACAACTCAAAGAACATCAAGTTTGTTTGATTGATCAATTAATAACAATAATTCACCAAGATTATCACAATAATTAAGAGAAATTGAAGCTAAAAACAACCCAAGATGCACACGCATCAGATATCAAAATCGTTAAATCATCACAATCAACATAGGAAAATATAAGATCACATACCTTGCAATTCATGCATTCTAACCATGAATAATCCAACCTTACACCCATAAGTAAATCTTTCATGTTCCCATTGTTGTTTCTTCATGCCATCACTATCTTCGTGTGTTTTTTCCATCCATGACCAAGTTCCACACCGTCAATGTCCCTTCATCAAGTGTAACCGCAACTCTCAGCTTCTTATAATCAGGACCATGTCCTTTATAAGGTATTAACATAAGGTCACCCCCTGATCCTTCTCCATATAAAACTAGTTGATGATCCTCTTGTTTGGTCCTTCGACCTTTTTTCATACTCATTAATAAACGTATCCTCCTTATCAGAGACATCATCTCCCTTTTGGTACTAGTCAACCCTTCTATGTTAATTTTTTTTTGCCTACTTTTTTTCTTCCTAATTAATATCTTTGACCTCACATAGTTTTGGAATGAGGTCATGTACTTCTTTAACCATGATCTTGATCTTCTCATTCTCTTCCTCTTGCACATGCTTGAGAAATTTGCATCGACTTGCCTATATTCTATCGAACACTAGCTTGAAAATGATGTCGATTTCTCATAAGTATCAAGCAAGTTGTATTGAGAGCCTAACTCATTCTTGCAAATTGAACTCTCATTCTCTCAAAGCCAAAAAGTTCTTGATCAACCTTATTGCCATTATTATATTCCCCCAAAATGGAAGAAAGGCTTTTCCTTCATCATAGCAATGGCAATAGTGATAACTTGCATGAAGGAGCTCATCTTGCTTCCCTTCTCTTCTTATTGGGAGTTGAAGGCTTTGGGATCCTACTGGGATTCTTTTTATTCTTTGAAGTGTTTGAGGCTTTGGGTTGGAATTTTTTTGAAATTTTCTTGGACTTTAGACTATCATAAACCATTATTCTTGGTCTATATATATATCTTTTTTTTTTGTTTTTTATGCTGCCCATTATTATTTGACCATTTGCTCCTATTATTCTCTCTTCTTTGCTTTGAAGATGGTGGATTTGCAGTTTCGAATAAACCATATTTGGTATTGGCATCATCACCTGCATTTGAATAAAGGGATATAATAACAAATTGAGTATACACACTAAATGACTATTCACATGAAGTGAAAAATGATAGATCATATTAAGTAATTTAATTTAAGTGTCAAATATATCAAACTTTCTCAATTACCATCTTCGTAATATTTGCATGTTCATTTTTTAGATACATATCAAACACATTTAAAATAATATTTATTGCCATATGGTATATTCAAACAAATAGGATTGTTTGCCATTGTTAATAACTTTAGGGTTAAAGTATGATTTATGTCCCTAACGTTTGTGAAAAGTTTCAAAAATACCGCTAACGTTTTATTTGACTCAATTTTACCCCTAACGTTTTTTATTGGTTTCAATTTTACCCCTAATCATTGATAATTTTACCCTCAATATTTTCAATTTGTCGATGATTAGGGGTAAAATTGAAACCAATCGAAAACGTTGATCGTAAAATTGAATCAAATTAAACGTTAAGGGTATTTTTGAAACTTTTCACAAATGTAAGGGACATAAATCATACTTTACCCATAACTTTGATAGTGTCTATTGTTTGCCACAACAGACAGTAGATCATGAATTTCGCCGGTGACAATTGCAAATAGCAAGTTTTGGTTTCACAGCTCTATCCACCTTGATATTCAACTAAACTCAGCTTTCAAAATAACAGTCTTCCATCAAGGTTTGCTTCCATTAAACTATTCTCAACATATGTATATATATCAGCATAAATGTTAATATTAGTTGTGGCTAAAACTTTTGAGTTCTAACAATAAAGGGAATAATCAAATACCAAAACCTACAAATCTTAAAAAGCTTTTTGTTCCCATCTCTAACTAGGATAATTACAAGTCTTTTAATTTGTTCATTTTCTATTGTGTTGACTCATTATTGAATTAAAGAAAAAAAAGTATTTAAAAATAAAAACATCCAAGAATATAAGATACTTACACCCTACTCGTATAATTTCTCCCTTTTAATCTCCACTATTGCACTACATACAAATTTGACGTTATAAATTTAAATTATTTTTTATTTTATTGGCTAATTATATATTTAAAAAAGGATTTTTAATTAAAAAATAAAAAATATTTCAATACACAAGATACCTACTTGTATCATTTTTTCCTTTTCAAACTCACTCATTTTCAATGCTGCACTTCATTCAAATGTGACGTCATAAATTTAAATTTTCAATTTTAAAATCTTTTCCCTAAAAAAAGTCGTTGATTTCATTTATTAAACAAGAAGAACAAAGAACAATGGTAGGATCTAATCACGATTAAGATTATGAGAATAGACCAAATACAAAGGGTGCTCAGAAATCAATTGTAAAGGGAGAAAACTTGAAAATTAAATCTAAAAAAAAGAAAGCAATAGACACAATTATGCTTTCCAAATAACTTAAATTTTGGAGTGCAAAAGTGGCACAATTCTTTTTAATAAAATGGAAAGAAATTTAACAATCAATGACTAAATAAAAATTGCACTGTTATCGGTTTAATGTTACACATACGTACATGTCTTTTTTTTCGCTAACCTAAATCGAAGTTTATTTCCATTTCTAATCCAAAGCGTTCTACAGATCATCACTGTGATTGATAATTGATCATGGACTATTATAGTGTCAGAAAATCAATTTCAATTTCGAACATCATAACATGCAATTCAAAAATCAGTACTACTTTGAGTTTCAGTGAATAAATCAGTAACAAGCTCAATTAGGCAATTAAATGAATAAAAGGAACACTCACATTGAGAAGGTGCATTGGTAGCTTTTGTGTTTGAAGCTGATGATCCATTCTTCAAAATCTCATCTCTACCGTTTGGAATATCAAAATCCAATTTAATTGCAGAAGAAGAACCATCACCATTACCGTCATTTGATATCATGTGTCTATTGGTAGAAGGCTTTCATGGAGTTTTTGGTATCATGGAAGCTATATTCCTCCCCACTCAGCTGGACAAAAGCGAACATCAACTACTCATCATGCGTTGCAACGATTAGGCTGGTTGCTGGACCTCTGTGTTCCCTCTAGTTCTTGTCCATTGTAGAAAATCCAAATTAATATGCACTACTACAATTTTTTTATATTAAATTTTAATATGTTTTCTCTTATTTTTAATTTGACTAATATTAACTAATTAATTATTAATTATCAATATTTTTCTTAAATTATTGATTTGTAAGTCATTGATTTTTTATAGGGAAAAATTGAAATGCCTACTATTTTGATAATACATATTGCACTTTTTGTATCTAGAAAATGTATAAGTCTCCTCAATTAATTTTGTTATCTGACTTTAACATCTTTCCTTTTGAGTTCTTGTAACACACGTACCCTTTTTAAATTTTTATAACCATATATCTTGTCATTTATTCTAGGCAAATCATAATTGACATGTTGACAAATATAGAAATGAATTTAACTTCTTTCTCCTTTTATAGAACTAAGTACTGAAGTTGAAAAAGTATTCTAATTTTTAAAAGATATATCAATTAAAGTCTAGTAAAACATAGTAAATGTTGTAATGCTAAAATGTCAACATTCTTGATGTTTAAAATAGACATGAATAAAGTAGAATTTCATGCCAAATTTACAAAATTCTAAACCAAATATAACTTATGAAATGATAACAATATATCTAAAAAAATTATACTTTAATTTTTCAAAATTTTAATATAGAGCACCACAATCAACAATAAATCTCACAATAACGTGATACTAAAGAGGTAGTTGTACAAAAGTCTCACCATAATAATAAGGAAGTTCAGATTCAACAATAAATGATGGATTATAAAGGTTATAGAGATTTTTTAGTGTTCTGAGAGTTATTAATTATTATATTGAATAAAATGATATCAAATAACAAATAAAAAATTCAACCAACGTCAATTAATAATATGAAAAAAATCAATTCATTTTTAATTACTATTTTACTCTTATTTCTATATTAAATAATACTAGCTACTTAATTGTTGATTACTAATAATTTCACTTCCTTATATTGTACGCACTCAACTACAGATTTTTAAAATATATCTATAGAGATGAAAAAGATGTGTTTCCTTGACAGCAAACATTTTATGCAATATAAAATTTCTACATGTCTCTATCCGAGAAGGCAACGAAACTGTCCAAACAAACATGAAATGTACATGAATAATCACTTACCTACTTATCACACAATGATATAGATGCTAGGAGATTTTATAACTTTTTTTCTTTATATTTTCCTACTTATAATACATTATAAAAATCCACAATGCTTTATTCCCAGTTTGCATTCACAATTTTTTATACAATTTGCAAAAATTCTTTTTACTGTTTTGTGTTATAAAATAATTAATGCATAAAACTACAGTCTTATTATAAAAAAAATAAAAGTAATAAGTAATATGCACATAAATAAATAATTTATTGTCCTTCTTTTTCTTGGATTGTCTCGTTATCGATTTTAATTTTAACATTTGTACTGCGATGAAATCTATATGATAATGGTATTGGTGCTCGTGTCTTTGCATCAATTGCTCTCTCACACACATAACATTCAAACATAATGTATTATAATTCCAATAATAGAAAATTTTAAATATAAAATCAAATAAAAGAGAAAAGTTTTGAGTTCAATTGGTTCATGCATAAATTGTTATCTTACCATTCTAGAAACAATTCTTGATTTCATCGGCTGATAAAGTTGTTTTTTATGTTTTGAGTTTTGACAATAACAATAAAAAAATTAATTTATGTTTGCATTGAAATATATATTCTGAAAATAGTAAACTAGTCTGTATATATTTTAATAGGATAAATAAAAAACTATACATTGTAGTTTATGTACCTTTCAAAATGGAGGATGCTCCTGTCTCGAATAAGTAATTCTTTTCTCTAGATTCCACGGCCAACTTCTTGGAACATCAATTGGAGTTTTCATTGGATCATAGTCAGCAAAAGCCTATATGAAAAATAAAGAAGTATCAAAATTAAAATTTTATGCAATAATCCATAGTACAATTTCTACGGACAAAAAATGCACATGTAGCATTTGCTAACCTCTTTCACTTGAAAGTAGATTCTGCTCAATGGAAAACGCCATCTCATTGTAGTATTACATGGTATCTATGTAATAAATTTATAAGTCAATTCAAATTTATATATCTCATGTCAAAAAAAAAAATCTTACATATCAGCATTTTTATAATTTTTTGTTTTACCACACAGCAAAAGAGTTTCTGGTATAGTCAGGGCATCTTTTTTTTTAGAGTTATTCTCACTGGATTCGTTTGATCTTTCTAAATCCTCTCATTTTAAAAAAAAAATATTTTTATTTAAAAAATTCCAAATCAAGCTATCACACTACAAGACAACATGTACTTATACACACATTTCATATGACTAAACTATAATGGCTAAGATCACCATGTTCTAGTGGAATACGTTATAAATAAATAAAGAAAAAATGCAAATATATACGAAAACTGAGGAAACATAAAGATTGAGGCCAACGTACCTTTGCAAGAAGTGAATGCATATCATCGAGTACATAACTGCATTAAATGAACGAATTAAAAAGATTAATTAACTTAATCATTTTTTATAAATATCTGCATCTTAAGTATGGAGCATCTCTGTAGTGGTTATTATACTGTATTAGCTTGTAGTTACATTTGCAAACTTTTATGCAAACAAAAGTTTTAATACTAAATCATCAAAAATTGTAATGTATTTATTCACATTATAAATATGGAAAAAAAGGGCTAAATGTGATTATCAAAAGAGTATAACAAAGAAAACTTACACAAGGCGCTCAGTCCTAAAATCGACTGACATTTTTCAGTTTTGGTGCAGGTACACTTCCAATGTAGGGCACAGGTAAATCTATATTTCTAAATGTCAAAATTTCATGCAACAACGCGTTATATTCTTTCTTTTTTTTCTTTTCTTTACAAAACTCAAGTTATTGTGAGAAAAAAAAAAAGAAAACTTCACTTTTACTAATAGTTATACCTTATTATTGAATTTAGAAGGTTCTTCCTTAACCTTTTGAACTTCCATTTCTTCAACTTTAAGATTTCCTAATTCTTCAGCAAGTCCATCACTTGGAAAAATAGTATTTCTTTTAATACATTATAATATCTCAAGACGAGGTACATCCTCTATACATAAATCAGAGCTCTTTGTTAATTTGAGAAAAAACCTCACAGCAAGTGACAGTAGGCAGAATTGTAAGATGGTTGATAAACATTAAGTTTGAATAAATTCTACTTATACAAACTATATATTTTATACAAATGACATTAGCAGTGCCATAAGTATATCATATAAGAAAAATACATGCTAGAAAATAGAACAAATTAAAATAAAATTATATCGTATTAAATGGTACTAAAGTAAAAGAAGTTTATTTATTTATATATTTTAAAAAACATATAATAACTTTTATAATATATTTAATAATGATGATGTGATATGGTGGAAGTAAGTTAGGTTCTTGTAGATAACATAGAGTAGCTAAGTTATTTACTTGTTTGAGAGAGAAAATAGGGGCAGAGCGGGAATGGATTCTTTCAATTTTTTTCCTCTGAAGTGTTTGTCAAATGTAATCTTTTACCAATAAACATTTTTTCTCAATATTTATTATTGGTCCCACTTAAAGAAAAAATTAACTTGGGTTGGTTTAGTGCTTAGCTCACTAGTCCACTTAAGAGAGTGTCGGGGGTTTGAATCCCGACTTGTGCATGCAGCAACTTGGTGGCCAAGAACAAACCCTTAAATGGAGCTCAGATCAACGAGGAATTAGTCTTCGATCTGTCGGGTTGGGGGATACCTTGAGAAACAAAAAAAGAGAGTATATGGTGAGATATTGCACTTTACCAAAACAATTGATGACAAGAGAAAAATGGAGAGGATCCATTCCCGGGCAGAGCTATTTGATTTCAATTGACCTATTTTTACATGCATCCAAAATATATGTTAGAAATTCTAAAAATTGGATGCATTTTGAGTTAGGTAAGCTTGAATACTTTTTAACAATATTTTCTAAGTAAATAAATTACAATTATTGCATAATGGAAAAACTTGACATTGAATATATTAAATTTTACCTTGACAAAAGATCTGATACATTGTGAGCAAGGTAAGCTCCAATAACATAATCTAGGACTGAACCTTTTCACGGCGAGAACACCCTAATGCCTGTGAAAATTTATATTCAACAGAAGCATGGTTTTAACATTATGTGATGTCGAATTAAGTAAAAATTCGTGAGAGATATTAAAATTTACTTGTTACAACAGTTTAATTTAAGTCAAATGAAAACATGATCTAATAAAAAAAGAATGCATTCAATCACTCATGCACATGTATGCCGAGGTAATACTATATTTTTTTGTATTAAAATTATCAATTAAGGACTTTAAATTCAAATGAGGCTCAAATACATAAACTATATATACTTCAAATACGAAGTTTTAAATGAATGAATGATGAATTCCTTAAAATATAATCTTAAACTTTGAAGTAAACTTCACATTGGTTATCCAAATTGTTAAATCATCACAATCAACCTAGGAAAATATAAGATCACATACTTTGCAATTTATGCATTCTAACCATGAATAATGCAACCTTTCACCCATAAGTAAACTTTTCACGTTATCATTCTGTTGTTTTATGTCATCACTATCTTCATGTATTTTTCCAGCCATGATCAAGTTCTACACCCTCAATGTCCCTTTTGGTAGTAGTCAACCCTTCTATGGTAAACTTTTCTAGGCTATTTTTCTTCTTCCTAATTAACATCTTTGACCTCAAACCAGGGCGAAACCTCTCACTGTAAAAAGGGGGCAATAACCCCTCCCCCCAAACCAAACATTTCATATATAAATTATAGTGAAATTTCACTTTAGCCCCCTAATATTTTTTTATCTCTCTTTATTACAAAATTAAATTTTAGCCCCTCCCTATAATTAAGCCTAGCTTCGCCACTGCCTCAAACCCTTTTCGAATGGGTCAAATACTTCTCTAACCTTGCTCTAGCTCTTCTCATTCTCTTGCTCTTGCACATGCTTGGAAAATTTGCATCAAGTTGCCTGTATTCTATCGAACACCAGCTTGAAAATAATGGTGATTTCTCATAAGTCTCAAACAAATTATATTGAGAGCCTAATGCATTCTTGCAAATTGAACTCTCAAACCCAAAACATCCTCGATCAACCTTATTGTCATTATTCCCCAAGAACGGAAGATAGGCTCTTCCTTCATCATTGAGCAATTGCAATAGTGATAACTTGCATGAAGGGGCTCTTCTTGCTTCCCTTTTCTTCTTATTGGGAGTTGAATGCTTTGGATTCCTACTTTGATTTTTTTTATTCTTTGAGGAGTTTAATTTGAGGTTTTGGGTTGGGACTTTTTTTGTACTTTCTTGGACTTTATGCTTTCATCAACCATTATTCTTGGTCTGTATATCTTATTTTTGGTTTTTTTATGCTGCCAATTATTTTTTGACCATTTGCTTTTGTTGTCCTCTCTTCTTTTCATAATAGATGGTGGATTTGCAATTTGGAATTCACCATGTTTGGTGTTGGCATCGTCACCTGCATTTGTGTAAAGAAATACAATAACTAATTGAGTAAATACACTAAATGGCTATTCACATGAAATGAAAAATGATAGATCATATTAAGTAATTTAATGTAAGTGTCAAACATATCAAACTTTCTCAATTACTATCTTCATAATGTTTTCATGTTCATTTTTTTTAGATACATAAATCAGTAGTCATTGCCATATGGTATAGTTAGACAAGTAGGATAGTTTGTCATTGTTTATAACTTTAATAATGTTTATCCTTTGCCACAATAGAGAGTAGATCATAAATTTCACCAGTGACAATTGCAAATAGCAAGTTTTGGTTTCACAGCTCAATCCACCTTGGTATTCAACTAAGCTCAGCTTTCAAAATAACAATCTTCCATCAAGGTTTGTTTCCATCAAACTATTCTCAAATATATAAAAATATATATATTAGCATGAATGTTAATATGAGTTGTGGCTAAAACTTCTGAGTTCTAACAATAAATAACGAAGGCATATACATCTACATCTTTGAAAGAAAGGGAATAGTCGAATAGCAAAAACCTACAAATTTTAAAGCGTTTTTTCCCCCTATATCTGACTAGGAGAATTACAAGTCTTTAATATGTTTATTTTCTATCGTATTGACTCATTATTGAATTAAAAAAATATTTAAAAATAAAAATATCCATGCACATAAGATACCTACACCCTACTCGTATGATTTCTCCCTTTTAATCTCCATTATTGCACTACACACAAATGTGACGTTATAAATTCAAAATTTAATTTTTTTCATTGTATTGACTAATTATAGATTTAAAAAGGAATTTTAATTAAAGAAAAATTCTACTATGAAGACATTTAAGTGTCTTCTAGTGATGATGTTGCCATATTTAGAAATTTATCTCTCTCATAATGATAGCATTAATTACACATCAGATTTTAATAGCACAAATCAATGGTTAAGATTCAATATCTTCACTAGAAGACATATTGGTGTCTTCATCAAAGACCTTCCCTTAATTAAAAAATAAAAAAAAAACATTTTAGCACACATTATACCTACTTATATCATTTCTCCCTTTTCAAACTCACTCATTTGATCATTTCCATTGTTGCACTTCATTCAAATGTGACGTCATAAATTTAAATTTTCAATTTTTAATTTTAAAATTTTTCCCCTAAAAAAAATCATAGATTTCATTTCCTGAACAACAAGAACAAAGAACAACGATAGGATCTAATCATGATTAGGATTATGAGAATAGACTAAATACAACGGCTGCTCAGCAATCAATTGTAAAGGGAGAAAACTTGAAAATTAAATCTAAAAGAAAAAAGCAATAGACACAATTATGCTTTCCAAATAACTCAAATTTTGGAGTGCAGAAATGGCACATTTCTTTTTAATAAGATCGTGGAGAAGCCCCTCAGGTTCCCCAATCTTGCCCCTTCTGATTCTGCTGTTTCGGTTGAAGACTTAGGTCACTATGCTGCAAGGTACTGCTCTTTACTGACTTCAAGTTTTCCCATTCTTCTTCCATATTAACTCGAATAAGCCACGATTTAGGTAAAAGCTACATGAGAATGATAATGAGTTTCCTAAACTGGCAAACCGAACTAACATAGAATTTGTTGGAGTTTAACGTTACTATTTTTTACACTAGAGTACCAAAATTGACCTTAAAAGATTGAAATGCCTAAAAATATGAACATAGAAGATTTAAAACTAACATCTAAATCTAATCAGTCTTTAGGTATGATAGTGTTTGTGAGTCACAAGTTTGTTTTAAATCTTGTATTGTCAAATTTATCAGCATTTGGAGTTTTGATTCGATAGCATATTTACCTTGGTATGATTTTTTAGGTAGTTGGTGGGTGCAAGGTAGTGGAATGGCAATTCATAAATTGAATTTCTAGGTCAAATTTTGATTTGCAAGCCTTGCATGGTATTGAATTGTAAGATTCATAATCATAATACAATATTATAGCATATGTAATATATCATCAATAAAATAGCATTCTAAACCAAATATATTAAACCATCAACATAAATTATTACTAAGAATAGAGGGTCTAGAAGGTTTTAACTTTAAAGATGATAAATATGAGTCTAAGTAGTAAAAATAGAGAAGAAAAATTAAATAGTATTCTAAAAAGAGCATGAGATGAGCATTCAAGAACCCATTTTTCTATTTCCCAAGCATGGAAATAGGCGCACCGTCTAGTACATTTATTTGTTGAGATATGCTAAGTGTACAAACATTTTTTCCATTTAAATTCAACCAAATTGAGTGCATTACCTTCTAGAGCTACCCTAACCACCTCTATTTTCCCATCTCCTTCAATTCCATTGATGGTAATGTACCGATCAATCCTCAACCACAATCTTGGTGCATCATCATTTGAGAAGATGGGCAACTCCATCTTCCGGTCTTGATGATGACGTCACGACCTCAAATTTCCACTTGATAATACTAGATCGGCAGTGACTCTGAGAAGAATATTCTTGGTGGTGTGATGAACCCTCTTGGTTGTGAGCGGAGTTCCGTCCCTTCCAGTGTTAAGACTGGTGGTGATGTTTCTCTACGTGTTATGTATCCACATAATAAGTTCATTGGAGAAATATTGTATAGCTGTTACAGTTTCATAAAACTTATTTATACCTGATCTGGGTTGCTCAATGTTATTCTTGTAATTTATTTGTTATTCTTTTCTAACTATTGATTAGGTGTGGCTGGATGTTCTACTTTTTCCTTGAATCATGCAACAACAAAGAGGATCCTTTTGTGATTTGGTTGACCAGGGGACCTGGATGTGCTAGTGAAATAGCATTCTTTTATGAAAATTGTCCTTGTAAAATTACAGACAACTGAACTCTTGTCTGGAATGATTATGGTTGGGACAAGGTATTCTAGTTTAATAATGTTGTTTTCATGCTTTACATACAACCATTGTTGAAATGGCCTATTGTTTGTGTGTGCGCATAATTTATTATTTACTTGTCTTTGTGTGACCTCAGGGTCACAAGTCCAAGCAATGAAATCAGAAACCGATGCTTGCATTAGGTTACGCTGTATATATTACACACCCATTTCCAATATAAAAGTCCTCCCAAAACTTGAGTAGAGTATTATTGGGCAATCCGTTACTTTGGGATATTCCCCAATAAACTAACGAACTAAAGAAGGCATATTGCTTAGACAAAATAGTGTGAATTGGTATGTGGATATTGAGTTTGCATTTGAAATACTTTTTATCAGGTTTTGGAAGTCTCTATAGTGATAACCATTTATGAATTCAGAAAATGGTTAGCTGAATATGGGGTCAACCGGTTTGTGTAGTAAATATTTACACCTAAATATTTTGCTATGGGATGTCAATCTTCAAATGTTAAAACTGAATTGAAGGAATTACCTATTGATGTTGAAATTTTTCTGGTCATCTTGTAGGCTGCAAATCTTTTGTATGTGGACAAGCCAACTGGAACAGGCTTTAGTTACAGTACTGATTCACGTGACGTGACATTCGCCATGATGAAAAGGGAGTTAGCAATGATCTATATGACTTCATACAGGTACTTGTGTTGCACTAAGAATTATTTGAAAAACGTTTTTCAATATAATATACTCATTACTGAAAATTTTGGATTTTCAATTGTATCTGGAAACTTCTTCTCATCAGTATTAGTTATTGTTCTGAATTTGATGTGAGCAACTTGCTAAGCATGACCAATAAAAGTGTTTTAGAAGATGTTTCCAATAGTGTTTCCATAATAGTGTGTTATGAGAAGTAGAAATGAAGAGATCACTATGCCTCGTTTCAATTTATTTTGAGTGGTACACATAAAGATATCGGTATATCTTGTTACAGACTTACAGCTCAATCTTTTAAGGCTTATATGTTTCACTTTATTGTGAGGTTATAGTATCCATTCTCTTTGTACTGCC
Source organism: Stylosanthes scabra (assembly GCA_036250425.1). NCBI lineage: Eukaryota > Viridiplantae > Streptophyta > Magnoliopsida > Fabales > Fabaceae > Stylosanthes > Stylosanthes scabra. Next base: position 81,732 of record JASCZI010241807.1, read on the forward strand.
CCTGCCCCTTCTAAAGTGAGTGACAAATTGGATAAGGATATTACCCCTGCCCGTTCTAATGTTACTACTTGTAAAATTACTTCTCACCCGTTAGTTTATACTTAGGCATAGGCCATAGAGTCAGGGGTGACCCGAAAGAAAGAGTTGAGATAGAGATGGGAATCTAGAATTTAGTCAATGTCTAACTAACTTGCCAGGTGAAAAAGTTAATGGAGACGCTGCATGATTCATGTTATTCTGTGTTGGGTTTGGTTTGAGAATGCTTCGTCAATATTTGGAATTGTTTGCTAGACTTTAGAGTTGGGATAGAGATATGAATCTAGAATTTACTGTCGATGTCTATCTTTCTTTCTTCAATTCATAATATATACACAATATGTCACTATCTGGAGTATTTAAGTAAAGCGTGATTTGTTCACCTTTGATGATAGATTTTCAAATAAACAAAGTTTTATGGGACGCGAATTAGGCATTTGGCTTCTATATAGGGTAAAGCTCATTATTTCCTCTCAGACATGTTGAGAGATTGGAAAGCTACACTCAATAATCTCTTACTTTTTCGTTTTGTTGGGAGGATGTCTTTTCCTCTTGCTACCTTGTATCATTCATTTCCTTGAAAGGGAGCTGAATAACACTGATAAACACTTGTTTCCTTCAATCTTTCTGTAATTGTTCTTATTTCAAATTTCTGAGGGATGGCCAACTGAATTCACTTTAATATTAATACTTCATGCTGCAATATGCATCTTTGACTTGCCAACTATGCACTACTTTCATCTTGATGGTTGCTGAAATTTCAAAGTTCACCCAAACACTGAAATGAGGTCCTCTTCAAGGCCTTGGGCTACATGCAATGACAGCCATCATTAGGTTACTTGCATGTAAAGGAAAGATTTTAGTAGATATGAATATTCGAGAGAGGTCTTAATGGTAATTACCACCTAAGTTTTTGTTGTCAAATGTCAAGCACAAATGTAGATTCAAGTCTTTTTATTATATCAACCATTGTAATAGTTTTGATCATTTTTCCTCCAGGCCTTCTTTGAAGAGCATCCTCAGTATGCAAAGAATGACTTTTTTCTTACTGGCGAATCATATGCTGGGCACTATATTCCTGCAGTTGCAGCTCATGTCCACAAGGGAAACCAAGCTAATGAAGGAATTCATATAAACCCGAAGGTATGTTAACATTATATGGCAAACCAATCTAATTATCAGTGCTAGGATGGTGGTTGAGGTAAGGATACATGCTTATTTTAATTATTTGAACAGTGATTTGCCATTGGTAATGGGCTTACCGATCCTGCAATTCAGTACAAAGCTTATCCGGATTATGCACTGGACATGGGCATAATTTCAAAGGCTACACACAAGCGCCTTAACTTTACTCTTAGTTCCAGCCTGTGAATTGGCCATAAAACTATGTGGTAATTTATATCTGACGCCGACAATTTTCCTTATTCATTTTTTATTACTTTTATTATTATTATTATTATTGATAATAGATAAAAGTTTTATCTTCAAGGTTGCTTTCATATATTTTAAGTAGTATCTAGGAAAATCCATGGAGTGTTGGCTACCTGATGACATTCGTCTCTTTATAATATGATTTATGTTCAAATCCAAGGATCAAGGATACCAAATCTGTAATACCACATTAATGCAGAGAATTTCTAGTCAACCTAAAAATATGTAACGTGTAGAGGTTAAGAATTAAGGCTAATTCTTGGATGGGGAAAGTATATTCTGGTTCTTCATAGACCAGGTATGTTTTTCATAATAGGCACATTCGCGGGGGCGCCCTTGCAAATAGGAAGGAATATCGTTAAACATCATTTATGCTGACGTGGATGATGTTTAGGCTGTCTCTAATCAATCGACTAATCTGTCATGTCAGATGTAGGTAATTGGGTCAAGAGGTAATAAAATTGGGCTATGGAATGGGGGCTAAAAGGGTCCATGTGTTGGGCTATCCGTGTTGGGGCCCAAAACGTTGTAAGACGGGAGCTGTGTCGGAGGTCCAGAAATCCACGCATGAGGTGCGTTGGTTTAACTCCTGGGAAGCTTGAGACGAAGCTTGAGACGTTGCACGATTTGGAGCGACGGAGGAGGGAAGGGTAGACGAAGCTCAGGGATCGGGACAAGTTGCCTGTCGCGTCGCTTGGAGGAGTTGCAGACTACAAAGGCGCCATAGCGGAGAGCTCGCGGAACCATCAATGCAGGTAAGTGAGTAGTAACGCAGCAACAACAACATAATTAGGGTTTTTAGATGAATTTGGGGTTTTCGCAATTAGGGACTTTAGATGAATTCGGGGTTTTGATAATTAGGGACTTTAGATGACTTTGGGGTTTTCGTAATTAGGGTTTTTTAGTTGAATTTGTGGTTATTTTAGGTACTGTTCGAAATTGGTTTTCTGTGACTTGGCAAATCCATGTTAATGTAATGCAATCCATGGTATGTTACTGTGCTGTAGTTAAGAACTAGTTAAGAATTGAATGAATAACTGCGTTGGTTGTGTTGGCTTTGGCAGGCAGAGGCTCCTACTGCGGGAAGCGAGGCGGCTGGGACGAACGAATCCGTAGACGCTTCCGCAAATGTATGTATTGTGCAGGGTTAAATAAAATTACGAAATTAAAATGAATCTCTTGATCTGGGGATTAAATTGTGGGTGTGTGGTATTGTGCAGGGTTCCGAGGAGTCAAGTGAAAGTGCTGGTGGGGGCAGGAATTATGAAGCATTCGAGGATTCGAAAAGGGTGTACTCGGACAGTGACGAAGTTGGAGTTGATCCTGAACAATCTGTGAGAGTTGTGGGGGTTGTAGGAGACTTTGATGAAATTGATTTTGCCTCGCTGACAGAGGAGGAGGTGCGTAGATTTGAGTTTGGGGACCTGTAAGCAGCATATGATTTCTACAATGAGTTTGGGCAGATTAAGGGTTTCTCGGTGAGGAGGTCTAAAATGGGCCGAAGCACGAAGCTTGGGTCAAAGGGCGAGGTTCTGTGGCAGTACTTTGTGTGCTCGAGGGAGGGGGAGCGAGACAGCAAGTACATACAAAACAGGGGTGGCAAGAGGAAATTGGATGCTAGACCAATTACTCATTGTGGTTGTAGGGCAAAGATTAAGGTGCACCTTGATCAAGGGTTGGGCCGTTGGTACATGGAGCACTTTTCAGATACTCACAACCACGATATGGTGGAAGCCCGGTTTAGGGGACTGATGCGATCTCATTGTGTGGTTAAGGAAGGGGACTTGCATAAGATCAATTCGATGAGAAAAGTAGGAATGCGTGTTCCAACCATTTTCCGTGCGTTTGCGCATGAGGCGGGGGGATTTGAAACAATTGGGTTCGAGATAAAGGACATATATAATGTAATCGAAAAGCAAAGAAAGGCGGGTGCGAGCGACGCGGAAAGTGCTATAAAGTTTTTGGGTTCTCTTAAAAAGCATGACTCTAGCATGTTCTGGAAGTATTTGGTGGATGAGGAGCGGCGGCTACACAACATATTTTGGTGCGATGGCACAAGTCGACATGACTACAGCGTGTTTGGAGATGTGTTAGGGTTTGATGCTACATATGGGAGGAACCGGTACAAGTGCCCTCTCGTGATCTTTTCCGGTGTTGACCATCACATGCGCACAGTTGTTTTCGGCTGTGCAATTTTAAGCAATGAGAGTGAGGAAAGCTATGTGTGGCTACTGCAGGCATTCCTTGAAGCAATGAGTGGAGTGCAGCCGAAATCCGTAATAACAGTTGTGTAGCACTATGCATGTTTCCGTTGTGTGATGGTAGTTTGTTTGTGGTAGAATAAAGGTAGGAGGGGCATCGTTGGAGTTGCTTGGGTCTGCACTTCAAATGTTTTAAGTTATTGTTAAGAGGGGATAATGCTAGTTTAAGTTGTTGTTCTGTCAGTGTGGACATACTATGTTGCTATTTCATTTTTAGTTGTTGTTATGTCGTTGTGTATTATTGCTACGTTTAAAGTGGTGTCGTGTTAAAATATTCTCTATCGCACTCTAAAAAGAGGCTACCTTGCTGTTGTTATGAAGCTGCCTTACTGTTGTGGTTTTGCTGAGCTTGAATTCTTGTTTTTGCATTTAGTAACTTTTTTGCAAGTTGAAGCAGAGTCCTTGTTTTTGCATTTAGTAACTTTGTTGCAACTTGATGCAGAGTCCTTGTTTTTCTTGTTAGTAACTCTATTGGGGGTATGCATCTTTTAGCCATCTGTACAAAGTGAAATTGAAATATGAATTATGTCGAGCACAAACATGCTGCATTGTTGATTTTAAAAAGGGCTAAAGTTGCCTATAAAATGAAGGTTTGGGGTATGCATTTCTTACACATGTGTACAAATTGAAGTCAAGGAATGAGTTAAGCACACACATGCAGTCCTTGTATTCATTTTTAAATTTGGTTAAGCCTTATGCAATTGAGAAAAGTAATGCGATCTAAACATGTCCGTTGGGCCGTACATATTAGTTGGGCCATTTTACATATCTTGGGCCATGTCTGTTTTATTTTGAAACTAAACACGAAGGCATCCCCCAAAAACCACTAAGCGGTTTATAAAATTTGCATTCATATAAAAAGGGCCCAGCATTAGGTTGCTGGTACAAACCTAGTCCAACTTGTAATCCAAGCAGAAACACTTTCATTAACAGCCAGTCATACAAAAAAAAAGTTTCAAAAGGCCCACCACTAACCATACTAATATTCCAATAGTTTGTATCAGCAGCCAGCAACAAAAAAATACATAGCAAAAGGTCCACTTCCTAACCATACTATATCATCTAGAGTTTGCATGAATAGCCAGCATCACATAAAGAGTCCGAAAGGCCCAATCACTGATCCTGCTGAGAAACCAAGATTTGGATGATGCCTCAACTGTGAATTGCATGCCAGCCAGTATACACAAGCAATTCAATGTTTTGGATCCATCATTTTCGAAAACAAAAGGACATAACTTATTCTAGTGGGCACATATGCTGGCTCAACCCTAAATAGATTCAAGTAGCGTTTTTGTGGCGGACTCGAACATCTTCCCAATCTTCCTTGGCAAGCTCGGCGATATCCTTCTTCAGCTCGTTTACATGCTCGGCGACAAGTGCCAGCCCGGTGTTTTCATTTTATTTTCATTTCAGCACCAACAAATATAAATTTATTCTTTTAATAATATTATTAAGTGGGAAGATTCACTCACTATATCTACACACTATATCTACATGATGGTAGCTTCTTTAGGACGCCACCCTTACATGGTCAAAAAAGTGGGAAAACGTCAGGGTCACATCACTCAGCAACGTCTCGTCTTCACTGCTGTCATCCACTTCCAACCGCTCGAGATCATAGCCTCCCGCGTTCCAATTACGCCTCCGTTTTTTTACCGGGACCCTTCCTGATGAAAGAAAAAAAAATTTCATTCCCTCCCTTAATTGCCTAATCTTATAACTTGTTTTTTTTTTAAATAAGAGTTATTAAATTCGTTGATTTACTTAACTATTCGTTTCTTGAACAATTTCAAGCAATCGTTCAACATAAATTACATTTTATTAACCATGCATAATTATATCAGTTTCGTTTCTCTTGTAAATTACATTTGTTTAAAAATAATTTTTTGGACGAATAGAAACACTCTTGAAGAATACTTGTTTAAAAATTTATAACTAACAAAATTAACAAAACTCCATGTCATTATTAACTTATCAACTATTGGGTGCAAGTCTAAATTTTCATTTATTTATTTTTATCGATTAATTTTGTTTCCAAGTAATAATTTATTTTTATCGATTAACATTGTTTCCAAGTAATAATTAAATACGAGAATAACACCTAAATCACACGTAATTACACTTAATTAAATACGTTAATTTTTATCGATTAGGCAATCGCCATCGAATTCCTGGCAATCGCCATCGAATTCCTACCCTACTGCATCACGAGGATTGCAGGCGATACGTGCAGGCGATATGTCAAAACAAGTAACCATTCATTGCTCTTCACTGATGGGTTATCTATGGCGAACTAAACCATAAACCCTAAACCCAACTACACATGCTTGGTTAACGTTCTTTTACAGTGCATACAAACTGCACAAGCGTACAATCGCTCTCAAATTCCTACAGCATCACGAGGATTGCACGCGATTCTTCTAAGCACCTAACCACTCATAGCCCTTCACTGCTTCGTCATCAATCGCTCTTGTCCTTTTACTTCATCACGAGGATTGCAGGGGATACACCAAAACACGTAACCACTCAATGGTCTTCATCGCTGGGTCATATACGGGGAAACTGAACCCTAAACCCTAAACCTTAAACTCTAAACCCTAAACCCTAAACCCTAATCTCTAAACCCAAAACCCTAAACCCAACAACAAATGCTTAGTTAACGTTCTTTAGGGGTTTAGGGTTGATGCAGCACAACTAGGCCTAATTTAGGGTTACCGGTATCAACATCAAATGTCATGAGGAAGGGAAATAGCTCCATTGCAATTGGAGAGCAGCAACAACTTGGATGGCTAACAACTACACACACGTAAATCCATGGTTCGTCAGAGCTATCCATTCCATATTCAATCATATCACAACAACTCATGGCTAACTCTGAAATATAAATTGTGCCAATTTATTTCGAAGTTACATGTTACGACATTCCCTGAAACTTATATAATCGTTGCTTCTTATAGATACTCACTTCTCCAAACTTCAACATAATCCTTGCTTCTTTTAAATAATCAGTTGCTTATTTCAATTGGAAAGACTATTTACTGTCGTGCGATATGCAGGTTTAACGTAACCCTACCTTCTTCGGGCATTCCACATTATAAACAGGTTTACTTCTCATAATGAATTCCACATTATCAGGTTGGGTTTTAATATTTCAGGTCTAATACTCGGTCTAATACTCAATTCACCAACAATACCGGAATTACATTAACCTAGGCATCGTAATCGCTGATGTATTCGTCAACATTACTGTTTTGCTTTCTAAAGTATATATAGACAAATTATAATCATGTCCAACATGTGTGTATAATTTCGTCTAAAGTAGATATATATAATCAATTAATATTGGTGTACACATAAATCACACAAACACATCCTAATTAATCACTCACTCAAGTGGGAAATATTTATGTGTACACCTAGCAAAACCGATATATAATCCTATCCAATATGTGCATAATTTTCTACATTTCAACTTATTCACTCTTCACGAAATACCACTCTACACCAATTAGGAGGCATTTGAACTTATTAACTTGCATCATAATATACTCATCATTGATGCGTAAACGACAAGTATACCGTATCGTACAAGTAATACCACGGTGAAGTGGGTATCGTTCCCACGAGGAATAAAGGACCAAGCAATACTATCCCTTAATTACACTAAGCAGATTCGAATAATAACCTTGAGAGTGTGATGATGTATGATTTGAAAATAAGAAAGCAAATAAGAACAGAGTGCAGAATTATTACTTGAGAATTAATCAGTGGAATGGAATGTTAAGAGTTTTGGAGATGTTTTTCCCTTGAGGGCCAATGTATACATTCGAATATCAATTCTAAGGTTCTCAGTGATCAAGCACAACGAATCTAGTGTAACTAAGCCCTAATCTCTTAGTGACTCAGTTTCTAATTACCTAATCAAAAGCTAATCTCTTAGTCAATCAATTAAATAACTAG
>JASCZI010241808.1:0-20126 GCA_036250425.1 Stylosanthes scabra
ACTCTGACAATCGTACACTGAGGCACTGAAAAGTGGTCACAGTTCGCCTAGTGTCTAGGCGAACTGTGACCATGGTTGCAGTTCGCCTAGTGATGCGGCGAACTGCAACCACCTGCGGCAAAAAAAAGTTGGACAGCAGTAAATAATGCTCTGTTAATTTTTTAACGGAAATAAAGTTTTTATTTATTTTATTCTAGAAAAATTTCCCAATGTATCATCTCTTAGTGTGTTGTCTGTTTCATACAACTACATTAGTGGCACTTTGCCAGCCAACATGTTCTACAATCTCCCCATTCTTCAATTCTTTCAAGTTGCAAATAATCAATTCTCAGGCACAATTCCAATTTCTGTCACAAATGAGTCTTTACTACAAACACTTGATTTCGCGGGAAACCATTTTGTGGGACAAGTTCCAAGCCTAGGGAAGCTAACAAAACTCAGACTTCTAAGTGTATGTTCGAACAATCTAGGTGGATTTCCATCTAAGGATTTGAAGTTCTTGAAGCCATTAACAAACTGTACCAACTTGTACAGGCTTGTTATATGTGGCAATAACTTTGGTGGCCAGCTTCCAAATTACGTTGGTAATTTGTCTACACAACTAAGCGTTTTGCATTTTGGTTATAACCAAATATATGGAAAATTTCCTGCTGAGTTAGGAAATCTGGTTAACTTAACTCTCTTGGACATGCAACACTGCCGTTTTGATGGGAATATTCCAGCTACTTTTGGACAGTTTCAAAAGATTGGAATATTAGAGTTGAGTGAAAACAAGCTCTCAGGAGAGATTCCAGCCTTTATAGGCAACCTCAGCCAGTTGTATTTCTTGAATTTAGCAGACAATATGTTTGAAGGAAGCATTCCTTCAAGTATAGGAAACTGCCAGAAGTTACAACATGTTAATTTTTCCATGAACAATCTCAGTGGAACCATACCATCTGAGATTTTCAGCATTTCTTCCTTAACAACCTTATTAGACTTGTCACAAAACTCATTCAGTGGCAATCTATCTGATGAGGTGGGAAATCTAGAAAATCTCGATGTCCTGAAACTCTCTGAGAATAATCTAGTTGGAAACATTCCTACTAGCATTGCAAAGTGCCTAAGTTTGGAGTTCCTTTATTTGCAAGGGAACTCATTCTCTGGAACCATACCGTCCTCTATGGTTTCGCTGAAAGGTCTTCGAGAATTAGACATATCGCGAAACCATTTTTCTGGGTCGATTCCTGAAGGCTTGCAGAACATTTCACTAGAGTATCTCAACATCTCTTTCAACATGTTGGATGGTCAAGTACCAACAGGAGGAGTTTTCAGAAATGTGAGTGAGTTTGCAATTATTGGAAACAATAAGCTTTGTGGGGGTGTTTCAGAGCTTCATTTACCACCATGCCCTTCTGAAGCTAAGAAACCTAAGAGACATCACAATTTCAGGTTCATTGCAGTGATAGTTTGTGTGTGTGCTTTTTTCTTCCTCTTATCCCTTTTCCTAACCATTTATTGGATGAGGAAGAGAAGCAGGAAAATGTCTGATGATTCTCCAACAATCGACCAGCTGGCTAAGGTTTCATATCAAAGTCTACACAATGGAACAAATGGATTCTCAGAAGAAAATCTGATAGGGTGTGGAAGTTTTGGCTCTGTATACAAGGGAACTCATGCGTTAGAAGGAAGTGTTGTTGTTGTTGCCATAAAGGTCCTAAAGCTTCAAACGAAAGGTGCTGAAAAGAGTTTTGTTGCTGAGTGTAATGCACTGAGGAATGTCAGGCATAGAAATCTGGTGAAGATTTTAACATGTTGCTCAGGTACAGATTATAAAGGGCAAGAATTCAAGGCTTTGGTTTTTGAGTTCATGACAAATGGAAGCCTAGAAAGTTGGTTACATCCACCATCAACAGGAATTCCAAATCACACTCTGAACCTTGAGCAAAGGTTAAACATCATCAACGATGTGGCCTCAGCATTTCATTATCTTCACTATGAATGTGATCCAACTATTATCCATTGTGATTTAAAGCCAAGCAATGTTCTTCTGGATGATTTCATGGTAGCTCATGTAGCTGATTTTGGCTTAGCAAGACTAGTTGGGAAGAATATTGGAGAGTCTTCTATGCAAACAAGCTCAATTGGACTTAAAGGAACTTTTGGTTATGCTCCTCCAGGTATGTAAATAAAGCAGAATGCATGCTATTCAATTATGTTAATTCTTTTTATACTTTACACTTACTTTGGTTACATATTATTTCAGAGTATGGAATGGGTTATCAAGTGTGCATGGAAGGAGATATGTATAGCTTTGGAATTCTGATATTAGAAATGCTGACCGGAAAGAGACCCATGGATGAGATGTTCAAGGATGGTTACAATCTGCATAATTATGTTCAAGTTTCAATTTCAAGTAACGTTTTGCAGATTGTGGATCCTCGTATCCTTTCCAAGGGAAATCAACTGCATCCTAGCGTTGAAAATTGTTTGATTTCACTATTTAGAGTTGGACTGGCTTGTTCAGTGGAATTACCAAGTGAAAGAATGGCCATGGTTGATGTCATGAGAGAGCTTAATAGAATCAAAAGTTGTTTTCTTTCTGCTGAACTCATGGAAGAAGCAGATTAGGCCATTTGTAAGTGTGTCATTTCTTACAGGCAAAGGTTTTCAATAAAGGACTTAGCAAACTCTTATTTAAGTTGATTAGTATTATTTATTAATGTAGTTGAACTTTGAGCCTGTAAGAATACTGAGATTACCTGTTAAGCAATAAAATATATGTATGTATGCTTGGTTTGCATATTGTAATTTGTTTTACATTATTGTGAATTTGTGATGATGCAAATTTATTGTCTAATTGTATTATATAATTTTTTTTTATGGTGACAAGATAATTGTATTATATCATTTGTTAATAAAACTACTCATTCCTAACACAAGAAAAATAAACCTCACATTTCTAACAATCTCATGCCTCAATCAATTTCTTCTAATCTTTCTTCTCATATTTGTTTGGTCGGCTGGTTGCCAGTTTCTATATTATTTTATTTTTTATCAAGTGAATTGGATAACTCTCAATCCTAAGTTTCTCCACTCACACACCCACTATAGGTTGTTCCTCAACATAGGAATTAACCTGGATGCAGCATTTTAAGAGGCAAATCCAACAACCACTAAGACAAGTCTTCAGCTGCTTATATTATTATTTTTTTTTTTTGGTCTGGCTGCTTATATTATTTTTGAAATACCTTAATTCTTCATTGGCCCATATATATGTGCTGGCCCAATTATATATGGAATGCTTGTCTTCATCGGCCCATATATATGCCGGCCCAATTATATATGGAATGCGTGTCCAAAAAGAAAGAAATCCTACAAATAAAAAGAAAAACCACCCTCACTCTAATTTCTCTTCGAACGTAAAACCCTAAACCCTCAATTTCAATTTCCCCGGAGAAAAATGGGCAGCAGACAGGCCGCAGTGTCGTTCCTCAGCAACATAGGCCGCGCCGCCTTCGGTCTAGGTACGGCCGCCACCGTTCTCAACACCTCCCTATACACCGTCGACGGTGGCCAGCGCGCAGTGCTCTTCGACAGATTCCGTGGAATCCTCGACGAGACGGTAGGTGAAGGAACCCATTTCTTGATCCCATGGGTTCAGAAGCCCTACATCTTCGACATCCGCACCCGCCCCCACACCTTCTCATCGATTTCCGGCACGAAGGATCTCCAGATGGTGAACCTCACCCTCCGTGTTCTGTCCCGTCCGGACACCAACCGTCTTCCCACCATCGTCCAGAACCTCGGTCTCGAGTACGACGAGAAAGTGCTCCCTTCCATCGGCAATGAGGTCCTCAAGGCTGTCGTGGCTCAGTTCAACGCCGATCAGCTCTTAACGGAGCGTCCACATGTCTCCGCCCTCGTCCGCGAGAGCCTCATCCGTCGCGCCAAGGACTTCAACATCGTCTTGGACGACGTCGCCATCACGCACTTGTCGTACGGAAACGAATTCTCGCGTGCCGTGGAGCAGAAGCAGGTGGCGCAGCAGGAGGCGGAGAGGTCCAAGTTTGTGGTGATGAAGGCTGAGCAAGAGCGGCGCGCTGCTATCATCCGTGCGGAGGGAGAGAGCGAGGCTGCGAAGCTGATCTCGGAGGCTACTGCGGCCACCGGAATGGGGCTGATTGAGCTCAGGAGGATTGAGGCTTCCAGGGAAGTGGCCTCCACCCTTGCTAAGTCCCCCAATGTTGCTTATCTCCCTGGCGGCAAGAACTTGCTCATGGCTCTTAATCCTTCTCGTTGATGTGGTAGGGTTTCTTGCTTTTATTGATTACTTGAATTTCGTTATGATTCCACATGATTCATGATTGTTTCGAACAGATCTGCATATTAGACCTCTTTTAGCTCCTAAGGGATCGAAGATTATTAGAGATAACAATCAAATTAATTTGACTGGAGGGACTACTTTGACTGGGGGACTAACTTGATCACTTTCTAAACTGAGAACCAATTAATTTGATGGTTATCTCTTGGTTATTAAACGAACTGTTTTATTGCCAAACTGTTATTTGGGACACTGAATTGTGAATGTGTTGAGATGCTAATGGTCCTTGCTGTTGGATTTAGGTTTTGTATTAACTGATAACAATGCTAGATTCTGTGGATTTGCATATCCAAGGTTCTTTTTTGCGAAAAACCTAAGAGTAGACAACTCCATGAGACTTGTGTTAGATGCTTTAATGTGAATTCTCATGCAGTTATGTATCACAGGTTTACACATAATACTATTTAAGGTAGGAAAGGAAACAACTACAAGGCTATCACGGAAAACTTGTGAATTTGCAATTAACATTTTAGGGAGTATTATTTGTGTTTTTCTGCTGAATATACCTCTTTGTATTAGGGAAACCTCAAAACTTGGAGGTCTGCTAACTAAGAATCTGAGGTACAATAGTTAACGCATGTGATGCTGTGTTTAGTTAACTTTCTTCATGATCAGCTGCTCTATTATTATGCTGTCTTGGTATCATAAGCAGATAAGCTACTAGTGTATTGAAAAGTATCCCAGATGACATTTGTTGTATAGTGTGGTCCTCTGTGATTGATTTACCACACCTCAACGTTTTCCACTTCAATTTCTATCTCTTCACATCCCATGTCCTGTGTAACTTGTAGACCACATTTTGGTCCCAGCAGCTCTCCCTCCTTATGCTTAAATGTTACCGTTTTCTATTGATAACTTGATATTGTGCTGAAATCAGTTTTCCTTTGTGGATTAGTGGATATTATTGATGACACAATTCAAAGGAAATGGAATTTAGCTATTAAGCTTTTTTATATATTCTTCGTCATTTGACTTAGAGAACTCCAGCTTGACTCTTCCTTTTGATGCAATATGTTAGTAAATGACTTTCAATTGTCATCATTCCTGTCCAAAGTATATTCCTTATTATCAAGTTGTTAATATCTCATACATTTCCCTCCTTGTTTCAGGATATGATGATATGGTGTAATGGCATCTATGGAATGGAATGGACTTGAGGTCCTCCTTTGAAAGTAGTCTCTCTTTTTTCTTTCTTTTGTGGACTCCATCTCATCTTAACACAATTTCATAGTAATAATTTTTTTAGTGGAAAAAGAAAAATGTTAGAAGAAAGAATTTGGACCTTGATGATTGATGATAATTGTGTCTCTCGAGTGGTACAATGTTTGCAACTTCGATTAATGGATGGTAGCTTCTTTTATTTTTTTAAAAGCAGCACTAGCATGAACCAGTAAATTTGTTCAGGGACACATGCCCACAATTCTCGCGTTGCTTTCTTATTTGGTGACCTTCATTCTGATTTGTGATTATTACTAGTTCAGTGTATCTACATCTATCCTTCGAATTTTTTAAGCAACTTAAACATTGATACTACCGGGAGGATATTTCATAGGATTACATTGATACTCCAGGGAGCATATTTCATAGGATTTTGTGATGCACCCAAGTATTCAGCATTGACATTGTGTTGAATTTAATTTGGATCAAAATTGAAAAATGTTGAAAGGAATGGTGATTTACTGATTTCAGAAAAAAAAAAATGACTTGAAGTAAATGAGAGAATAGCTGTTCATACAACGTTAGTAATAACAAAATTAAAACATAAAACCACTTTTACCCTTTTTTTTAGACTTGACTACTTTTAGCCTTTTACCGTTTAAAGATGTAATATAATATAATGGTAATGTTATGTATACACTTATTTTGACCGATTAAGATATTTATTTCTATGCTAAATAAAAGATTATTTTGGTATTAAACAACAGAAAAATAATATCAAAATAAATTTTTATTTGACATAAAATAAATAATTTGGTTTGACTTATTTAGGTAAAATAGATTTACACCTAGAATTAGGGATAATATAACATGAACATTGAGTTAAGCCTTAGAGTGGTCTATGAAACTGGTCTCATGCATTAAATCGAATCTAATCTATGTTTCTATATGAAGTCATCAAGAATGTTATGCAGGGGAAGAGTAAGTGAAAATCAGAGTATGAGTGGCAATGAGAAGAGATCACCACTAATAGTCTAATATTCACACTCAAAGGGAGATGGATGTGTTTTTTAGCAAAGACTAACCATTCTCAGAACTCCGAATATAAAATCATTAATTAATGGATCAAGATATTTAACACATCGACCAACCTCACATTATTTGCTTTTTCCTATTTCAATGCCACGATGCAGCGCATTTGCAAGATCGTATTTCTTAAGTTGGAAATTCTTGAGTAACTACCACGCATTATCGTTTAAAACTGTTTACAACGACATCTAAATCTATCAATCTAGCTTGTAAGTATGGAAAACTGGAAATTAAGCATTTAATCTACGTAACAACATTTGATTATAGTGTTCTGCACTCCGTTCTGATGATCAATTGATCATCATTATCATTAAAAAAATGGGAGGATAGAACAATACACTAAAAAAACTGCTCAAAGAAAATTCAATTATCCTGGAAAAGAAAAAGCCCAAAAAGGAAAACAGAGCATAGACCCAAAAGAAATAAGTCTAGTATGGCGTGTTTGGCTTAGTTTTATATTCAAAACCGCTTATAATCAGTTCCTTACAACAACTGTTTGAAAACAAAATTAAATCAATTATATCTTAAAAATTAAGTGATTCCCAACATTCGTTTTGTCTATAAAGTGGTGTAAGAGACAATCTCTCTCTCTCTCACACACACACACAAACCTCTTTTCCTCTTTTTTCTGCTTCTTTCTTTCCCTCTGAAAAGTGAAAAGGATACCTCACGCATGCACAAATTTTTATTGTTTTCATGCACTTGCTTGGCTTTACTGGTCAAAGATGCCATTGCTACTATGCAATTTCATTAATGATAAAAAGTGCTCATTTGAATGGGTACTCTTTCCCCTTTTTCATCCTCATTTTGCTGAATTTTGCATGTCTAACAACAACAACAACAACAAAAGTGAGGCAAAGTAAATGTATGTCTGGTATAGACAAGACTCCTCAAACTTAGCATAATCATCATCACCATCTTCAATATGATAAATGGATGTTATACCATGAGAGCCTCTTCTGAAACATGTCCACAAATACCCCATCTCTTCTTTTCTTCGCCAAAGAGAAGAGTGATAGGATGGAGTGTTGCTGTAAAGTGGAGCTACACTCCATCCTAGTTCCGAGTAAGAACACAAAAAGTGAGTCGCGCAATCATTTCTCGGCAAGGAGTGGCAGGCAGTAATTGATTCTATTTCTACCATTGATGTTTATTCAGAAATTGGAATCAATAATCATTGAAAAACAGTGGATGAGTGACAATACTTGCTGAAAAGAGGACTCAACTTTCTTTCTGGTCACATAAGTGTATGTGCAATAATTTACTAATCCCTCCCCATGAGCCCTGGGTGATGCTGATTAACAAAATTGCTACTTTTAGTTCTCCATCGGCAGTGTATCTGATACACAAATGTCTCCTCTACATAATGGGCATACCCTGTTGCATAATAAAAAGAAAAGAAAAGTTAGAGACACATATTTCTAAGCATCTCTAGCACAAGCAGAGTTCAATGTAAAAGCTACTGACATAATTACCCCCTCCCCCCAACCAAAAAATACAGTGGACTGTAGTTTTATCACACAACATGGATTCTCAACAAGAACAAAAATTATGGCAACTATTATAGAAGGGATGTGTTATTCACATGAACTGGTAAGATCCTTCTTTTTACAGACATTAGTAAGATTTAATCACAAAGGAAATCCATAACAAGCTTGTCAGAGTGCAATTAAACATTTTTATACCAACAACCCATATCCAACCTTTACTAAGTGTTTACTATCAAAATCCCCCCGAAAAAACAAATGCAAAACTCACTTATCTATGTTTTCATGATTTTCTACCAAGAATTACATAGTTTTCAAAGTGGGATATAATTATATATATCGATGATAACTTGAGAAGGACTAAATGTAATAAATAGGTAATTTTTTAAAAGTTCAAAGTTGTTAATCATATCATTAACCCGAAGACTAAAACCCCTTTTTACATACCTGTGAATCTCCTTCAACCACTTGTCTATACAAGTTTTATGGAATTCATGGCGACAAGGAAGTACTCGCATGCTGTCTCCATCCTCATACTCCACAAGGCATATATAGCATCTATGAAGGGATAAGCAAGGGGAGAAACCATTAGTATGATCCGATAGAATCACCAGATTCATATATGTAAATTCATACATAAAACATGAAAAATCAAAGCTAAACTATGCTACATTTGACCAAATTGATAAATACAACATAGAGAAATACTTACTGCACAGCATCTTCTTGATGTTTGTGGCATTTTGTGTATAATTTCACAGGCAAAGATTCCACAACTTCATTAGGTGCAGGAACAGATCCAATAGAAGACACAGAAGGGCGGGAAGATAGAACAACTGATTGCTGGTGAATTTCATCCAGAACCTAATTAAAACGTGTACAAATATTCAACTTGTATAATTCATAATAAATGGCCACTAGAATAACTAACACCACACTAAAAATTACCTCAAATAAGGCTTCAGCTAGCATCACAATCCTTGATATGCTCGCTCTAGCGTTGGTATCATCAGTTGAATTCGTATTACGGCTACTGTTTCGGCATGTACAACGACCATTTCTGTGCTGACCAGACAATATGCATGATCTATCATGGCCAGAGAGATTTTCAAACCGGCTTCCCAACCGCTGAAGAGCCCGAACCTAACAATTGTAAACATGGATCATTAACAATGAGTAAAATGATATTTACATAGAAGCAATCCAGGTCTTAGTGATTCTTTTTCTTTCCCCTCACTCCCTCAGGGTTTTGTAATAAAGTTATCATGATAATATGAATGTCATTAACGGGTTATAAGCATAACATTGGCTGTGTACATGTCCACAATGATAAGTAATTAAGTATATCTTTTTAGCTTGGCAATATTAAGATATAATCAAACCATCAGACGTTATATGAAATTCAGAAAACTCCACAAACCTGAGACCGTATTCTTCTTCTCCGTTCAAGGAAATTAGACCTGTGTTCCAGCAGATCTTGATACCTTGTTTCTCTAGATCTTGAAGTCTCAACATCAAAGTCTTGGACACCAAATGAGGAGCTAGAAATTGTAGTTGGAGAATTCACAGCATTTTGACTAGTCTGTGCCACTCTTGTATCCCTCTCCCCCACTTCTCTTCCTCTATCCCAACCAGCATCTCTTGCTTCCCTCTCCTGTTGCAGAGGGCCAAACGTGAACTCAGATAATGTTGATCGTCGGAGTACTCTATCTCGAAGTCTTCCAACACTTAAAGTTCGGCTGAAGCGTACATTTCGGTCTACAGGTTCTCGAGCTCCATTTCGTCTATCAGTATGTCTCGTCTCAACATTTTCTGCCTCCGTATGAACTCTTGGAGAAAACAAGTTCATATCCACCACTTCTCTTGTACCATCCCCATCTCTAATCACATCCTCGACAGGAGAAATTATTGGACTGCTTGGTAAGTTACCAAAGGATCCCAAAGCTGGCGCATTAGATCTAAAATCAGTAGAGGCACTTCCATGATACTGAATAGGCACTCGATTACCAAAAGATGCATTAAGCAATTCTCTACGTTGTCGAGTTTCATTTCTATTAATCAAGCTTCCAGGGGGGCTTCGATGAGGATTAAGCTCATCTTCACTGTTAAATATGGTGAGACTTCCAGAAGAAACAGGACAAGGCCTTGAAGAGCCAAGACTGGTGGTTCTGCTAAGTCTGAAGCTTATGTTGCCAGGAATGAAGCTAAAGCGAGAAAGGAATCTACTTGAAGGATTCAAAGACTGAGTTGAAGAAGCATGGTTAGAGCTGCTACCGGTTCTGGATGCCGTGTGATCCCACTCGTCGAGGTCGATGTTGGAAGGCATTTCATCATCATACTTGAGTTTTCTAAAGGATTTCGATTTCACTTCATCCGATACTATATCAACCCCACTTCCATTTACTTTGTTCTGATCACAAACCTAAAGCAGCATGAGTTGTAAAATGCAAACAACAGTTAGTACCATAAAACTCTCACCAATCAACCAATCCTGTAACTAATACATAATGATTATACCAGAAACAACAAAGTCTGAGAAATTTGTTCCATTTTACAATTACCAAAAAATATATATATATAAATTTTAAAGCATAATAGGATTATGAAGCTGGCAACAGGACACGTTGAGAAATCAATTGTTATACATCATCTGATTGACTTCTTACATATGTTTCAGCTGTACTAATTAAGAGAAAATAAATACCCACAAAAGCTGTTAGTGTCATTGATGAATTCAAACAAACAAGGAAAATTTAGGTAGGTACAATCTACGCACTACAACAAATCATAAATTTTTTTCTTATCATAAATGGATAAACATTAAGAGATAATGCAATAAATTCATACTAGTAGCAACCACATATAGGTAGTGAAATTGACTTTTCTTTGTTTAAAATCAAATAAATAAATATTAAAAAAAAAACTAACTTTTAACAACAATGACCGGAAATTTAAGTGATGTAGTCACCATTTTGTCATGCATGTAGTGGTCGAAAAAGGCCTTACATACTTGACTCAAGTAAATTAAATTAACAGAATAAAAAATATTGAAAATGACGTTGCAATCTGATGAAAACAGAAGAAAAAGAGCAATGGCATTGTGAAAAATGCAGAAGAAGCTAAGAGAGTTAGTTTACCTGGTCTTCATGATCACTGTCATGAGATCCAGAAGTTGTTCCCAAACAAGAAGATGGGAAACCTCTATGCCTCTTAGATCGACCTTTTCTGAAACTACCCGAAGAAGAAGAAGAAGACGATGAACTGCAAGCAGAAGAAGAATTGGCTTTGCTGCCACTAGACCCCATCAATCTTCTCCCAAAAAAGAATGATTTTTTCAATCACCCAATGGACCAAATAACAAAACCCAGAACTCAAAATCTGTTATTTTTTTGAGATCCAAATTGGTTTCAGATCTGCACAGGTTGCAAGCTAAACCTGCATTTTGGTTATGGTGCTGTGATTGTGGTGCATTGCAGAGTAGCGTGAATGATAGTTTCTTGGAATTGAAGAGTGAGTGAGTGAGTGAGTGAGTGAAGACGTGAGAGAGAGAGAGAAGGGAATGGGGCTTCGATTTAGGTGGCGATGAAGTGAGTTAGCTGTGCGAATGAGACAAAGCATCTTGCAGAGAAAACGGGGAGGGACGCCATTTTTTTAAGAGAAAATATATTTGTTTTGAAACGGTGTGAAATGAAATTCAGACTCATAACTCATCAGATACATCTCTTTGGCCTATTTCAACTTTGGAACATTGTTTTTTCATATTTATAATATGATAAATACTCATTTACAGATTTTATGTAAAATTATTATTAAGAAGATGATTTAAGATGTTTGATTAAATTATTATCTAATAATTTTAGAACGTCAAACTTCACATGAAATTAACTGCATATGAATTTTTATATTTTATAATAATACTTTAGGTACAATTATTTTATTTAATTAAGTTTGATTAAATCATTTACTTTTATATGAAATAGAAGATATTTTAATATTAAATAAAAATTTATTACGATACTATTTTTATACTATTTGATACTAAGATATTTTCTATTTCATATAAAAATAAAAGATTTAATTTGATTTCATCGATCAAAATTGATATATATATATATAGAAAATAGTTATTTTTCTCGTAAGCATTAGTGATGGATTACATAACTAAAATTTACATGTATTAAAATTAAATTTATTAGCATTAATCTAAAAGGTATATAAATTAATTTGTTACTGTTCATGATATAATACCACAATATGATTTTTTTTTTATAAAGTAATCAAGTATACTAATGTTCTAAAAAATGTTAGTTAATATGACAAAGTTTAATCTTTTAAAAATAAATAAACAAATAATAAGTTGGTGAGTCTTTAGTGGCATATTAGGTCATTAGGGTGCCACGAGATTTGGGGATTCAAAAAATGGTTTTGGTGGTACGGTCAAAATCACATTCAATTTGTCATGGAGATGGGGCAGGTGGAGCTGGACCATGTCTTCTCTGTTTTTTATGAACAGTTTGATTGAAGGATTTGTATCTTGTTTATTATCCATCAACATCACTTTCTTTAACACTTTGACAGTTTTTTCCCCCACTTGCTTGTTTTGGTAAAAAGGACACAAAAGGTTATGTGGATGTTGGATTTGTGTTTGGATGGTTTATTGGTTAAGACTCAAGAGAAACCAGTATAAAACATAATTTCCCATATAAATTTATTTTAAAAAATATTATTCTTTCCAAGATTGAATACTCCTGGCTAAAGTATACTAATATATATTATGATAATATTTGAAATTTTGAAGTGAAATTCCAACCACTAATATTTACTATAACAGATTAATAAACTGACTGCTAAATTAACTCACGTTAATTGTTAATAATTGATAATTGAATAAGAAAAAATGCCAATGTTGATATTAAATTCTATCTATCCATATTTCATATCATAGAGCTTGTAGCATTTTCTAGGGAAAAGTCATAATTTTTTTTATTTTAATTTTTATTTATGAATTAATATTGAATTAAATATATAATATTAAATATTATAAATATATAATTACGAATATTATTTATATAAAATTATAGATATTAAATTAACGGCACTACTTTTATGTTATAAATACCTATCATTATTCTATTTGTAATTAGTATTGTTAATCCTCTTCGTTACCCTCAAACAATGGATAGAGATTCACTCGATAGTTAATTAGCAAAAGTAATAAAAGAGAACTCTTTTTCCCTCCCAAAGAAAAGAAGAGATACCTTTGGAAGAGTTGAACTAACCTTTATTCATAAACAATACATTTTGCTTCAAATGAAAGCTTTTCTATAACCATGAATGTTAATGTTGGCCACACTATCCGTAGGACCCAAAATAATCTAATCTCTTCAAGTTTCCCAGTCATGTGAGCATGCACCTGCTCTGCCTCAGAGTTAGTATTGAAAATGTGCATATGTCATTAACTAAATAAAATAATAGCCAGATTATCCGGTATGCCGTGAAAATCGCGGCATATCGGTATTTCAACGCTTTTAATCGTTGTTCTTAATTATATATTATTTTATAATTAAAATTAATCAAAATCACGATTAAAAAGTAGTAAAATACGGTATACTGCACTTTTTACGGCCGGATAAATTTTCAAAATAATAACTTTTAGAAAGGTTAATAAAGTCATTCTGCTTCTTCTTTATTAGAAAAAAAATTATCTTTTTGGCTAACAAGAGTGGTGCCAATAAGATTGTGATTAGGTTAAAAACAAACAAGAGTATCCGATTTGATATGCTACACAACTTTTAGGTTGTTTGTTGTTGCCAAAGGGCCTAGCAATGACAATTAAGCATTGCTCAAAAAGAAAAACCAAGACCCAATTTTTAAAAGGATTTCATGTCTATTGTCTTTCTATCGTAGACATTATGGCATAAAAAAATTAAGTTGTTTATTCTACATGTGTTGGATAATTTAATTTATCGATTTCACATTTTATAAAACACAATTACGGTTGGCAGATATATGATTTAAGAAGAGATTGCAATATATTTTATAAATAGAAGTGTATAATATGTATTGCTTTATAAATCTAAAAAAAATTGTGTAATTTACCAAAATTTAATACAAATAGTTATGCATTTTATTTTCTAAAATAGACCATAAATAAATGTTACGAATATACGACTGGTGTGTGATTGTGTAAATAGAATCAAATTCCTCTAAAATAAGAAATAATTGCTTAATTATTCTTTCTTTTTTTTTGTTGGGTCTGGGTTTTGCTTAATTATTCAATAGAATTCACATTATTATTTTTTTTCACTCTATTTTTGTGGTAGAAGGGACATTGATTGGTCTCAAGGCACATATTTTGTCATGAATTGTGAGTCAAAAGAAAGGGCTAAGCCCAAACGTTCATAGGGTAGAAGAACATACAAAGTTTGTATTTAGGTCCTTTTGTTCTCTCTTTGGGCTTTTAAAGCCTCATTTCAATAAAAAAAAGATCGCATGTCTTTGTCCAAAAAATAAAATAAAATCCGTATATATAATGATGATATATTAATTATTTATTTTATTAGTATATTATGATATTGTGTATATCACCTTTTCCTTAGAATTTTATTAGTTCAATAAGGTCTCATTCTTTTCTTTTTCTTGGTCCATTCTAACACACTGAAAATAAACGTCAAATGGAAGACTAGTGCCCATCAATTTAGATCGATCCAAGCTTTTTGACTCACTGAACAGAAAAATAAATTATACCTTGAAAAAAAATTTTGCCTATGCACAGGCCGAAGAATAATATAGACCAAAGACTTGAAATTAAGCCTACTCAATCGTATTTTAATTAAGCAACATAGACTAATTAATAAGCTCTCTCTGTTTGACAAAAAAGAAGTATTAGTGGATCGAATCATTATACGAACGAATTCATACACAAATTAAATTAAGGTGGCAAAAACCAAATTGGACATTGATGAATTATTCAATAAAGCTCAAGTTTGAAACTTCAATAGAGATTCAAGCAGTGTGTTATTAGATTAATTTTTATATTTTTTGGTATCTTACTTTATATTTTTTTTTGGTGACCCATCTTACTTTATATTTAATAATGAGTATGTTGTTCCAAATTATTCCAAATGCATTGTTGTGGATTAACTTAGACTTGTCTAGCTTCACTGCTCAAACTTAAATGTGAATCCACTTGTCAAATGTAAGAGAGACACAGAAAACTTGAAAACTCTTCAATATTACTACACATACACAATCTCTTCATACATCGTCATCTTCTTTTATAAACATTTTTATTTTTATTAGTTTGTATATGGTTATACTATTTACCTATTATATATATATATATATATATATATATATATATATATATTGGTGAACGACTTTAATATGAAAATAACATTATTATAAATTGTGATAGAGACCTAATTCATAAGTCTAATACTTCAAAAGATAAAAAAATTTAATCATAAATATTACTTTTTAAAAATATTAAAAATATAAAAAATATAAAATTTTCTTCAGGCTTATAATTAGGTTTATAACTTAAGCCTTTAAATTATTTTTTTATATACACCTTATTTATAATAAAAAAATATAAATATCAACACAGAATATTACGATAATACTTATTTTTTTGTGTTAATATTTATATTTATAAATAAGATGTAATGAAATATATAATAATACAGACAGATTAATTCTACATTTTATAATTAAAATCAATTATTATATAAAAATAAAGGAACACCGGTAACTCATTCCCTTTCCTATATATATTATACACACACTAGCCTAAGGTATTTAATTCTCCCAACAGAAAATTATATATATCTCTATGGTTGTTCGTTTTCTGTAACTAGCTCATCATTCGTACTATTCTTGCCTTCTTTTCCACAATGCTTTCATTTCTGAAATATCTGCTTCTTGCAATTCCTCTAATGGCAGTAGTGATAATTCATCACTTGAAGAAGAAACAAAACAGTAGAAGAAGAACCACTCCACCAGGTCCAACACCACTTCCCATAATAGGCAACCTTCACCAACTCGACAGTTCCAACCTCCATGTCCAACTATGGAACCTCTCTAAGACCTACGGCTCCATTTTCTCCCTTCAAATCGGTTTCAAACCAGCCATAGTTATCTCCTCACCAGAGCTCGCAAAGGAGGTTCTCAAGGACCATGATCTTGAAGTTTCAAGCAGACCTCCCTCCTTGGGACCCAACAGACTCTCCTACAACGGTTTGGATTTGATCTTCTCTCCCTACAGCCACTACTGGAGAGAAATCAGGAAGATCTGCGTCCTCCGTTTGTTCAGCTCCAAGCGAGTCTCTGGATTCTACCACATCAGAAAATCTGAAGTGGAAAGAATGTTGTCCAAGATATCAGAGCACGTGAGTTCTTCTCAAGCTACCAATGTGAGTGAGATGTTAATGTCAGTTTCGAATTCTATAGTCTGCAGGACTGCGTTTGGAAGAAGGTATGACGAGGAAGGAGCAGAGAGGAGCATGTTCCATGGGTTGCTGAATGAGATCCAAGCTATATTTCTTGCTTTCTTTGTTTCGGATTATGTTCCTTTCATGGGTTGGGTTGATAAGGTGACTGGCTCGGTGGATCGTGTTGAAAAGACTTTCAAGGAATTGGATGGGTTTCTTGAAGGAGTAATTGAAGAGCATCAACGTGAACAAGATGAAAAGAAAGGAGAGGATAGGGATATAGTTGATGTGTTACTTCAACTGAAGAAGGAGGATAATTTGTCAATACAGTTAACCAAAGATCATATCAAAGCTGTTATCATGGTGAGTGCCCAATAACCATTTTCTATATTAGGTGTAAACTAGGTATAAACTAAAAACCAGCTACTAAATTACTGCTATAAAATTCACGTAAAAAATATAAAATACAAAAACAATTAAGTATTTCGGTAATGCTACATTTACCGTTGTATACATTTCGCACATACAATCTTTAACATAGAAAAATATAAACATCAGCATAGAAAAACATGAGCACATCTGTGCTGATGTTTATATTGTTCCGTGTTATAAATTGTGTGTACGGACACATAGATTAATTCTAAATCCAAATATTTGTTGACTAATTTGTTAATTGAATTTTAGTGTGCAAATAATATCTTTGAAGATAATATATATTAATTGGCACCGAATGATAATTGACAGAACATGCTTGTAGCAGCATCAGATACAACTGCAGCCACAACAACTTGGATAATGACAGGACTGATGAAAAATCCAAGAGTGATGAAGAAAGCTCAAGAAGAAATTCGAAGTCTCTATG
The DNA here is from genome assembly GCA_036250425.1 of Stylosanthes scabra. Classification (NCBI taxonomy): domain Eukaryota; kingdom Viridiplantae; phylum Streptophyta; class Magnoliopsida; order Fabales; family Fabaceae; genus Stylosanthes; species Stylosanthes scabra. Next base: position 17,392 of record JASCZI010241808.1, read on the forward strand.
GAAAGAAAAAATTCATAGAAGATGAAGATATTCAAAAGCTAGTTTATCTCAAAGCAGTGATCAAAGAAACATTCAGATATTATGCACCTGCACCATTGGTGCCAAGAGAGTTCAATAAGAAGAGCAAAATAGCAGGGTATGAAATTGAGGCCAAGACTATAGTATATGTAAATGTCTTTGCCATCCATAGAGACCCTGAAACTTGGAATGATCCAGAAGTGTTTTATCCAGAGAGATTCATAGATAGACATGCCCATGTTAACTTCACCGGACAAGATTTCGAGCTGATTCCATTTGGCGCCGGACGAAGAATCTGCCCGGGGATATCACTCGGATCTGCATCTGTAGAGCTCATAACTGCCAATCTCCTGAATTCATTTGATTGGGAAATGCCTCAAGGGATGAAGAGGGAAGAAATAGACAATGAAGGACTTCCTGGACTTGCCATGCACAAGAAGAATCATCTTTGCTTGGTTGGCAAGAACCATGTCTGAATACTAATGTTACAAGATCTTATTGTAACTTAATTATTAATCATGAGGGAGCATCTTGGTTATAATAATAATATAGTTAATTGTTGAGTTATTATGTTGAATTAGTATAAGAATTAGTTAAAGATGTTATATTAAGTCTTGGAGTTAGTCCCACATCGCCTAACTCTCAAAGGTTCCCCTCCCCCTTACTACTATAAATAAGTACTTGTACTCTTTTGTGACACAAATTGAATGATATATACTTTCTTTCATGTAAGCTTTGTGTTTATTGTCCTCTAGGCTTTCTTTAGTGTAAGAGGTTAGTTTAATATCCTTGGCTTGGCAAACTAAGATTGGTTATTTGGCTATTATCACCATAGTCCTTAGGGGTGGCAATACTAACCCTATCCGTGGGTATCCAACCCGCTCGGATCGGGTTGACAACCCTATCCGCAGTGAAGCGGGTTGAGAGCGGAGCGGGTTTGCTTGCGGGTAGGGTTAGGGTTTAGACTCAACCCTACCCGCCCAACCCGCTCTCCATATATAATATATAATTTTATAAAAAAAAATGTTAAAGTTGAGAATAAAACACATGACCTCTTAGTTATATAAAAGAGTCTTAATCACTCAATTATAATTTCAATTTTTACTTTTTATACATTGAATATATAAAAGACTCTTCTATTTATAAATTTGTTTGTGATTTGATTATGTTATTTAAGTTGCACTTTTAAATTGTATGTTTGATGTATTGTGATCTTTAAAAGACTTCTAATTATATTTTTAATATTATTTAATTTGCTATTTTTTGTCAACACGCGGGTAGGATTGGGTACCCGTGGGTTGAGTGCGGGTAGGGTTATGGTTGAGAGATTCTCAACTCGTGGGTAGGGTAGGGTTGAATTATAAATGAAAACTCAACCCGCGGGTAGGGTTAGAGTTGAGCTAAACTCTACCCTACCCTACCCATTGTCAGGCCTAATAGTCCTCGCCAAGATTTGTGAGCCAAACAACGTCCCGACGGGTCGGTCTATCTTTCTTTTTCTCTCCTCTCTTTTTTTGGTGCCTTTCGTGGTTATTATATTTGGTGCATCATCATCATCATTGGTGCATTTTCATCATCATTGTGCATCATCATCATCATCCGCGCATCATCATGGCATCATAATCATCATCATCCGTGCATCATCGCATCATCATCATCATCCGCGCATCATCGAGGCCTCGCCGCATCATCATCCTCATCGGTGCATCATCATCATATTCCCATCGATGCATACAACATAGTAGAGTGAAATGGCCCCTAAGCATAGAAGCACTCAAGAAATTGAAATGGAAGAACTACGTCGCCAAGTTAAGGAGTTACAAGAGCAACTTGCAAGATATGAAGCTGCTCGCAAAGATCGTGGCAAGGCAAGTGATGACAGTTCTTCTAGTGATGGGGAAGACTCTAATCCCTTTCATTATTCATCTTCATCCGAAGAATTGTCTACACGCAAAACGCGACGCAACATAAAAGACAAAGACTTAGGAATCAAAGTTGATATTCCTAAGTTCGAAGAGAGACTACGACCAAACGATTTCAACGATTGGCTTTGCACTGTTGAAAGGGTGTTCGAATTGAAGGATGTCCCCGACGACAAGCGAGTAAAGCTCGTGGCAATTAAGCTAAAGAAGCATGCATCCATATGGTGGCAGAACCTCAAGCATCAACGAGAAAGAGAAGGAAGGAGCAAGATCAAGACATGGGATAAGATGCGACGAGAGCTCAAGAGAAAATTCCTCCCTGAACACTACAGGCAAGAAGTCTTTATCAAATTTCATAGCTTGAAGCAAAAATCCCTAACCATGGAAGAATATCCTATGGAATTTGAAGAACTACTGATGAAGTGTGACATCCAAGAGCCTGAAGAACAAACTGTTGCTCGCTTTCTTGAAGGGCTTAACGAAGATATTGCAAACATTGTCCAACTTCAACAATTTTGGACATTAGATGATGTTACAAGACTAGTTGTGAAGGTTGAAAAACAGATCACGCAAAAGAAGAGCAACCGTTATTCAAAAGAGAAGGAGGTGGACAATACCCCGAAGCAAAAATGGACTCCTCAACAATCTTCCAAGGCATGCCCTTCAAAAGGATCACAAAACAATAAGGGGAACAACTCTTCTCGCTCTAATGATTCCAAGAAAAGGTGTTTCAAGTGTCAAGGTTTCGGACATTTCGCTGCTGATTGTCCAAATCGAAGAATTATCACCCTAATG
>JASCZI010241808.1:28829-65137 GCA_036250425.1 Stylosanthes scabra
ACCATATAAATCAATTGATGAATCTTTATTATGAATCAATAATTTCAATAAAATAAAAAGAATAACAGCTTCAAACAATTTAATTAAGCTTACTCACCAGAGCAACCATGGTTGGAAGAAGGCCACTTATCCATTGCTTGATGCGCAAAAGCTCCATCCATTGTCCCTGACAAGGAATATACAGTAACATATCAAAACATTCATGTTCAAGTTTCTTTGCAATTTATCCGGAATAAAACACAGATCAAGATCATAATTCATGATTCTATGGAGAATATTGTAATTATGTATCGGAAACTCCGCTATTATTCGCGATCGATAATCCTAGATCTGCTATTCATGATAGAAAATTGAAGCTAACGCCTTCTCCAACCATCAAAGAAATAAAATCACGGCGAAGTTGAGTTTGAGGACGATAGCTGCGGCGGCGCGTGACGAAGGAAAATCGGAGAATCAGAAATCACTGATTGAATTTCACAAGAGAGGGATATGGTGCAGAGTGTGTGAAGGCGCGTATTAATCATTAAAATTATTATTATTATTAATATTAATTTAATATTATACCGGTGATGCGATTCGGCAATTGTCATTGTTCTAGTGGATGGTCCCAAAATCATGCATGGGCAAAAAGCATGAAACGTAAAAGCATTTTGATTTGCTTGCTTGTTATCAGTTATCATTAGCTTTGTAGAAGAATATTGCAACACAGATCTCACCTTGTTTGATAACTTTGGGAATAACCATGGATTTGGATTTCTTCTTGTTGCATCTGAACTTCCTTTGGTGGTCACATTTTTCTAACATTGCACACAACATATACATAAATCTCTTAACCAAATGCCATATTTATTTATTTATTTATTTATTTATTTTCAATGAAGATTAGTTTTATAGATACAAATCATAGAACTCAAACATTATATACTGATTTTCTTATCAAAGAATAGTTGGAGATGCCTGTGGCATTCAAAACAATGATGGAGGGGACGCCCAGCACACAAGTTGAGTGCAGTGGCGGCATTTTCCTTATTGTGATAGCTTGATAAAATCATATCCATTTTCTTTTTCTCCTCCTTAATCAATGAATGTGGTTTATAAGAATGATGACTATAATCTATATATGAATGTTGATGAAAATGAATCTATACTTCTGGTTGGTCTTCTGGTTCGAAGACACGGTTGTGGCAGCTGGGATTGCAGGGGTAAGGGCAATCAATCTGCCGGAAAGTCTTTCGTTCAAAGAACCAATCTCCTACAGCCTTTGCAATTGTCTGCACATTGTTATGTACACAAGTTAGCTATTGACTCCACTGGAAACAAAAAGATAGAGGGCAAATTACATTGATCCCCAAGAAGTTTGATGAAATTCATTGCGATTCGATTTGTCAAGTGATATTGATCTACCCTATGCATATAATATTATAGGATATCAATGTATACTTTTAGAAATAGATAGGAGCCTGGTTGAATTTTTCAAAATCTCAAGGGAGATGAGTGTAATTTGCATATAATAAAACCAGAAGATATGAGAAAGCTGATAATATATAATGTTTATAATGATGCATTCAGCTTCTTACTGTCTTGTTCAACAGGGGAGAATCAGTTCTGAACCATGTTTCCTGCATTTCTGTTTGGCAATGGGCATAGCACGAGTCTATGAACATTCCTTTGGATGGAGAGTTGCCTAGCACAGTTAGTGCCCTTAGGAACTGTGCCCTAAACCCTAAGAAATCATGAATATAAAAGTGATTCCATAAAAATAAAATGTAGCAAAATATGGTAAACAAATTTTGATGGACGATTTCCGAGATAATTTATCAAGATCGGGATATTCACCTTGCATCAATTCAAGTTGATCAGGTGAACAGTTGTTTATATCAAGTTTGCAGCTATGCCAATGGCCTTCAGGATCAGCAACTCCTGGTGCCAGAATGTTCTTAATCTGAATCAAAGCAACAAGTATCAGGAAGAAAGACTAGAAGGATCTCTGCAGTTAATGAGAGCTAGCAGCAATAACATTAAATGACAAGTTCATTGAAGAGGAGGGTTATCAAGATCCACATATTGACATTGACATAAAAGACTAGAGTGTGTTCAAATCTTAAGTTAAGCATGACCAACATATTAAGGAAAACTAATATGCAACTATATACTGTTGTTTCTGACCTGCCATGAGTCATATGCTGCATTAACAAAGAAGATTGGTGTTCTGATTTGGGAGACCAAATACTGTGGGAAGAAGCACTACAACATTTTCCAAAATCAGTGTATTAGTAACTTCAGGGAATTGCAAATGTAGAATATAAAACTAAAGTTATCAAACTTACCAGCCCTGGACTAAGTCTTGAAGTGCAGGACGGAGGCAAATTCTTCGCAGAGCCCTGTAAAAGAAAAAAAGGAAACAAATCACACCAGAATATTTTAGAATACCTCCCTTAGATGAAAGCTTAAGAAAGTATCTTTTAAATGAAAACTGGAAAATCATTGGCAGCAGCCTTTTCTGTGAAATGCAGCATATAGATGCTGGTGTATTCTTATATTGGGAAATAGTACATACATGTGTTGCAACAATTTGACTGAAGAATTGTTCAATGTGTTGTGTTCCAGAGACATCCCGTCTGTTACACCATAGCAACATATTCCATCACAAAATGATCTAAGGAAATGTAAAAACAATCAGGAGAGGACTAAGTGGAAAGAAAAGCAAAGGATCTTACGTGTTGATAAAGTAACCGGCATCTGAAAGGCATTTAACTTTAGCTCCAGCAGGCAATAGAGCTCGGAAGTGATCACAATGCAATATCGAAGTCAATCCTCCAGCTGAACATCCAGATATAATAGCCTGCAGTTAAAGTGATGAGTTTCAGTGACTCTAAGGGGGAAAAAATAATCTAGGAAGAACAATCGCAAATCATCGATGTCTCTTACATTTCGAGCATTTTTCATTCCTTTTGTAAGTAAATCCTGCATGACAGCAGCAAAAACCCTTGCCCCTCTGAAGTGCAATTGAGTTGTCTGATTTGTACACCATGATATTTTATATTCTCATCAGAACCAAAAATGGGAAATTCAATTGGCAAGTGTTTAATGCTTCTTTTGATAATTGAACTAAGAAATTCCTTGAGTATAGCAAAACTTACTGGATTAACTTCTTCCTTATCACCAGTAAATGAAGAACCATCACAGTACCTAACCTTGACTCTGTTCCAATTGTAGAAATCTGGAATCAACATTTTTCATTATTAGAAACCTAAGCAAATGTTGAGTTGATGAAGAAAAAAATAAAAAATATGATCTATTGATTAGTAAAAAATACCAGGATTAAAAATTCTCCTGTTATTTAAAATCCCTGAAAAGGCAATTTTCTTGGCCATTTTCTTAGATGAACCTAAACGACCATTCTTTCGAGAAAAGCAAGTAGTAACATTGTTGCACCATCCCCCTCCCTGAAACAAACCAAGTAAAAGTTCATTGGACCGAATTAGACAGTTAACAGTCACTTTAGATATCAAAATTTGAGAATTTAAATTTTGTCTTGTACATCTTGCAGGTTCAACAACAGAAAAGCCAGTTAGAAAACTTCTAGTTCTTATAAAATTGGAGTTAAGATTGGATTTTATGTTTCCAAAACAGTTCTTTCACCCCTTTGTCATTTTGCCAAAGGAGTAATTAGTTTAATCATAGTGATACAATCAAAAGAAATAAATAATTTTTCTTTTTGTTAAGAAAGAAAAAGAAAATATATAAAGCAACATTTTCTTGGGTTGGTAAGTGGTGAAGACATTATTGATGCCAGTTTGCAGAAAGAGACTGGACACACACCTCAAACTGAACTAACCAATTGTTTATCCCTTCTCCAAATCCCCTATCTAGATGGTAAGCTGGTGCACTCCCATCCAAACAAACTGCACAGTAATTTTTTAGGGGGAAAAATTATCACATATTATAATAAACTAACAAAAATAGAATAACTCAATCAAGAAAGTTAACTACTATCAGAAGCAGTGAAAAATTCCTCACCAGCTCCTTTTGTGACAGCATTCTGGACAAAAGTGATTGGAACATAAGAAGATTCTGCCTTCAGAAATAGCAGTACACAAAATAGAAGGCATAACCATTTTGTGCAATCCATCATTCTGCAACAAATCCAACAAATAGAATAAGGAATGCAAAGTAACTTATGTAGAAGTATCAAATGGAAAGACAAAAGCCACAAGCATCCTAAATAGTTGGCAAAAGTAATAATAAGAACACATGTTAAAGGGAAAATTCTTTTTGCCATTTATGTAAATTGGATGAATTACTTTATGCCATCTTTCCAACCATTTTAACTTTTCCACTTCAACTTCAACCTACCACTTAACAAAATAGCAAAACAATTTATTCATAGTTATTGTTATTTAACTAACCAAGAACCAACCAGTTAGATTTATACACAAGCAAAAACATGACTCATGGACAAGCAAAACACCAGCTCTGGTATTCCTTTTCTTTCTGGTTTAGACTTCAGAGACTTTTTTTCCAAGTCACCAATTTAAAAAAGAAAAGAAAAGAAAAAAGATATGCAGATATAATATAAAAAAGTAAAACCTAAATTAGTGTACAAAGTTACCCTAATCAACCTATACTTAAAGGAATGATTTTCCAAAATGGAAATATTTCAGTTTAAAATGAAAATCATGATCTGAGAAGCATAGACTTGCTTCAGCAAATGGTGATAGAAAACTTAATGCAATCAATGAACAGAGTTAAAATAATAAAATATAATTAATAGTATAAAAAACAAAACTGAGAGCTCAGAAAACCAAGAATGAAAGAAGGCGCAGAGTGAAGCTAATGGCAATGCCCCCATTGGTTCAATTCACACAAACTAGAAACTTCCACAAACAAATAATAAGTATCAGAGAATTCACAACACATCAATTAATGAATCAATCAATCAATGCTGTCCAAAAAAAAGAAAGTGATGTGCAAAATGGATGAGAGGGAATGATAAGTTTACTGTGTACCTGAAAGAAAGAATGAGGTAGAAAGTGCTCAACGGGTTGAAGCTGATGATGCTACATACAATGAAGGAAGGAAGAAAAGAGTAATATGAATATGAAAGAAGGAATGAGAAATGAATAAACACTAACTAACACTGGTTTTTTTTATAAAAAAAATGGTATGTTTTGGTTATTTAAATTTTCTAATTTGTGAATGGAGGGAGAATTGGGGGTTGGTTTCTGAATTTATCGTTGTGGAATTGTGTTTTGGTTTTGAGTGATTGCTGTGAAAGCGAAAGTGCACCAGTTAATAATACCAAAAGCTTTTTTTTTTAAGGCACGGAAGCAAAAGAGCCGACACTCATTCGCGGAGAAAATAAAAATAGGCGCACCAAAAAAATGTGTATTGGTTTAAACTTTCAATGCTTTGTCTTTACTTTTTTAATATTTTCCACCGTTTTGTTCTCTGTCATCATCAATTTAATCACGAACTGCCACCACCAACAGAACATCGCCACTCCCAATTTATTTGGCCGAATCAGGGTTTTTTTTTTTCTTTCTTCTTAACTAATTTTTTTTTAGAAATTCACAAGTATAGTTAATCTCAAATTGTTATTTTAAAATGATTAAATCACAATTTAGTCAAATATATTAAATTATTTAATAATTTTTAACAAATATTTTTATATGAGGTCTAATATACTTGAGTATTTATTTTCTTTTAAATTATTGCAAAAGGTTTTACAATAATAATATATTTATATATATAAATTTAATTTCCAATAGATCTAACTCCATTGTTTAAATTAAATTATTGTATAAATTTTTTTATACTATTAAAGGTTAAAATATCGAAATTATATGTAAGTAAAATATTTTTAGTCATTCTATTAAGAGCAATAAAAATATTGGGAGAACCATTATCACAAAACTATCTTATATTGTGGGAGAAGTCATAATCTTAGAAAACCTTTTTTAGATGTTGGCAGTCGTAACGCATTTAGATTACATTTTTCTATTATTAAAGTAATTCTTAACTGTAATGATAATATGTCAAGTCTCAAGGGTCAACACATAGTTTTTTCTTTACTCTTTTGGTAGAGAAGAAAAAAATTATATTTATATTATTTTTGGCTCATAAGAACTTCATATGGAATGGAATAAACATTAAAATAATCCACTGATGACTTTTTGACTTGTGCTTCTTAATTTTGTAAGAATAAATCCATATAAAATACAGTACTATGAACCTGAAATTAAAATACGAAAGAGGAATGAGCCATCGTCATTGGTCGTAGCACTCGCACAATTCAAGAGGAGGGAAACAAAAATTATTAAAACAAAGAACAATATTGATGCTGTCGTTAGCTCTGTTTTTGTTGAGACTGGATCCGACCCAAAAGTTCGTTGGACAAAAAAATAATAAAATAATGATTAATGCTTAATTTATCCTTAAAAAATAATTTGTCTTTTAAATTATTTTTCAAAAAAAATTTGTCTTATATATATTAACATATAAAATATATAATTAAATTTATTACTTTAATATTAACATGTCACATGATATGACAAATTTATTTATTAATCAATTATTTTATAACACATTATATTTAGAATAAGATAAAAGAACTGATTTTAATTATGGTTTTAAAATTAATATGATTATATGACTAATATAAGGAACAAAATTTTTCAAAAATTATTTTAAAAAATAAATTATCATTTTTATACGAAATTAAATATTAATTTTTTTTAATAAAACTAAAAGGTGAAAAGTGAGGAGAGAGAGAGAGGTGGGTACACCGAATGTTGTGGTTGTTACGCATTCTCTCCAGCAATTAGTGGCTCAAATGTGACAACCTTGACGCCGACTATATTAAAGTTTCAAGCCAACTTTTGGAACCATGTTCCCATGCACCCAACCCTACTCTTACTATTCTTCCCTTCCCCTTCCCCTTCTTTTCTTTTTATTTTTTGTATTTTTGTTTGAGACTCTCGTGAAATCATTCATTTTAAAATTGAAACATGATTATATATGATAGTTTTTCTTATGCTTAAACTAAATTGTTTTATATTCTAGCCAATAAAATTTGAATCAAAGGTGTAAGTTAGAGTTATTATTTGGGTGTGGAAGTGGAAAAATGTATCAACAAATTAGTTTGGGGAGCAAGATATATATTTATGAATTGTGATAGAAAGATTTAAATCAAAAGTCTAATTATATATATATAAAAAAATTGAAAATAAATTTGATCATCAATATTATTTTTTAAAAATATTAAAAATATAAAAAATATAAATTTTTTTCTTAGAAATAATTAAATTTATAAATTAAACATTTAAATATTTTTTATATTTATTTATGTATTTTTTTTAAATTTAAGGTAAGAAGTGGTGTTGGTTGCATGATAGTATTATGGTAACTATTTATATAGAAATGTTTTTGAATTGTTATTTGAAAAAGTCTTAATAGTAAAAAGTTAATATATTTTTTTTTTTTTTATCATCTATTATTTTTTTAATTATATTTATTGGCTTTCTGTTAATTTCCTAATATTATTTTTGTCATTTGTATAAAAAAAGATGGTTATGTAAATAAATTAACTGTTGTTGGTTTGTTGTATGCATGAGGATGAGGAATCCCTGAATCCCATCCCATGATTGAATGGAAAGATGAGATGGCAGCTGTGTGTAGAGTGTAGTGCACCAACAACTGGCACCCCATTGACGGTGATTTCTTAAATGCCTACATTTCTATTTCTTTTTTAGTTTTTAGCATCATTTCGAACTATAATTATTACTACCTTTCTACTTCTGTTAGATTTTCCTAAAAAATTGTTTATACTGAAATTTATGTCTCGAAAGAAATAATTAATTTTCTTATTTAATAATTGGGAGATTAATTATTTTTATTATAATCTCCCTTGATGCCAAAAATGCTTTCTATATCCTATCCTCCATTGTATTTAAGATCAACAGAAAAACGAAACTTCACCATATGCTAATGTTTCTTTTTTCCATTGAAAAACAAACAATGAGATATAGACACCCAAAACAAAAAAAAACAATCAGGTATGTTGGGTGCATATATCCTATAATCTTATATTTCATTCTATTAGAATAATAAAATAAATACATGAGATGATAAATTCATGGACAATCAAAAGGTCATAAAAAAAGTGGAATCTTCACCGTTAAAATATCATAATGTAAATGACTAAAAGAGAAAATACATAATGAAAAGGAAAATTAAGGAGGATAATGTTGGTGGTATTCTTGATTCAAGCTCATAGTCGAAAGAAGAACCAAATTTGGAGTATCAGTAACACCTTAAAAAATTATTTTTAGATGGTTATAGAGCTTTCAGAGAATCGTAGCAACCACACTAACTCGTCTTCTAATCTCAGAAGCATTCAAAACTATGACAATTTCTTCTTTTTTCGCATTAAAAATAATTTTCTTCACAGTAGTAGCAAATAAATTATTTATAGTAGTTGAATTGTATTGGACGATTAATAATCACACATGAAAAAAATTAAAAAAAAATAAAATTTCTCTAAAAAAAACCCTAACAAAGTACTTTGTATAACCCTTTCAATAATTTCTTGTTATTCACTCTCCCTAATTTTATTATATCAAATCATTAAATTTCAATTATCATTTTTACACAAAATATCTTCCTATATGAATAGTCATTAAAATTCATTTCACATTGTATTAACTAAGATCTAAACTCTAAAATATATATTAAAAATAATTAAAGAATATATATGTTATTTATACACAAACATACAGTAAAGGATAATTTGGTGGAAGGATAATTTTTATTGTGCGTATAAATAATAATTTATTTTTACTAAAATTGAAGTTAGTAAGTAACTATTTTCATAATTGTACATTATTATTATTATTATTATTATTATTATTAATCCATTTATCCATTATCTATTCATGCACAGTTCATCATACCTACGATTGATATTCCCTTTGACTTAAGAGTCAGGCATGTGGTGTGTGTATTTATATAAATAAATGGAAATTATTAATAATATGATATGACGTGGAATCATCTCCTACCTTAGCTAGCCATGCACCTTCTGAGTTCTGCAGTCAACAAACGTGGCACAATAGCAGACACTGTTGAGTGTCGAGTGTTGACTATTGTTTTTGGATTTTTGCAATATTATATTATTTAGCCATAATTAGCAAGAATAAAAAGAGATAATCACGTTATTATATATAATTTGAGGAAATTACTTAATTATTACTACTTAGCACTTATTAATTCGTGACAATCTTTTTTATACAAGCAACTATAATAGTTTCAATGTTTTGCCAAAATGAAACAGGCAATTAATTAATTAAGGATAAACAAAGACATCCCACCACACACATGCACTACATCAACTGCAAGTTCAGACTTCAGATAGAAAGTGACAAATTAATTAAAATGTGAAAGGGACTTAATAATTATTAGCTTCCAGTTGTAATAATGGATAAAAATAAAAATTAATGTAATTTTGATGACCAAATTAATTGAGGATGGTAAGCCTAATATTAACTGTATGAGAAGCGTAACTGTCATGCATTCAATTGATTTGATTTATGGTTATATAGTTTGGTTTGTTTAACTAACTCTGCTGGTGATTTCAGTTTTGAAGTCAACAACGTAACTGCGCGCACCTGACATGTTTTTTTTGCCTGCGCTACCTTGCAACTAAATCATCTTCATCTTACTCCAAAAGCAAACAATTTAATATGTATGTGTGCTCACCTTTTGAAAATTTGTTGTGTTAATTAACTAACTTTTTATTAGCATCAAGCATCTAACCTATTGCCTTTTAACGTATTCTATTTACACACGGAAATTAAAAGCATTAATTCGCCATTGTCTATATATATTATTACTTGTGTTGGAAGTTAATTGGAACTGCTCTATAGAATAGAAGCCCCATGTTACCTTGTAAATGAGAATTTTGGTTTATTTTATTTATGGTGTGATATATCATGTGTTTTTTTTTTTTTTAAGTTAAATTTTTAAAATTTCATTTTTAAAAAAATTAATTTTTTTTTTTATAAGAGAAGGGGCAAATGCCCAAACAACTATACAGAAACTATTCTAAAAAAAAAAATACCAATAGCACCAGTTCTAAAAGTAAAAGAAATCTTAGGAGGCAAAATAAAAAAAAAATGACAGCCAAAATTTAAAGAATGGCCGTGAGCTGCTAAACGATCAGCACAACTATTTGCTTCTCGAAATTCATGATGAATTTCCCAACTTATAAATCTTTGACAACGGTGTTTGATGGCAGCAGTAAGGGAGTGCACAATGAAAAAGACTATGATCAAGACAAAGATCAGTGACAATCTTAGAATTAACTTTAATGCTAAGATAAGAAATATTTAAACTGAGTACTAAATCAATGCCAAAAAAATACCCCATAATTTAGCTATAATGACAGTACAATTGTCAAGATTGGCACTAAAGCAACCCAAAACCTGTCCTTCATACTCCCTAAGAATAAAAAACTAATCTTTTTTTTTTTCCTTCTAAAATTAGTGATGTATCATAACAAAATGAAAAAAAAAACCTAAAATTTTCATTTACTTTTGAAACAACTAAAAAACTCTCAGCTTTTAATTGCCATGTTAAAAATGGCAAAGTGGGCCATTTTCAAGTCAACTCAATAATTAAGCAGCTCACTCTTCCCTACTTTCACCTTCATTCATAATCATATATAATCCATTTAATTATTATTAGTTATATATAATATGGCGTTCAAATTATTATGAATTAAATAAAAAAATAAAATCACCCTAAGATAGACTTAGGTAGAGGACCATATATATAAAATTCTCCAAAACTATTGCCTAAATAATAATTAAGGTACTTAATTAATTTCTCACCTAACGTAGGATTATAGGAAGGTATGTAGGAACCAGCTAACATAGCATGTGAATATAATCATATATACAGTGAGCATGGAACATAATAGCATTGAAAGCTCGGTACCATGTCCCCCGAACTTGACCAATTTCTGTTTAAGATTAATGTCTATAATCTATATGCTGTTAGTTTTATGAAAACTTCCTTACATTAATCACGAATTAATACGTTGGACTTGGTATATTTATTGAAGTTACAGTTATCTTTCCAAATACGAAAGGAAATTTCGTTGCAACCATCAAGTTGGTACTTAAACAAAACCCATGATATATATGCGTCCAATCATTGCTACTACTTTCGTGAATGTCGTTATTAAAAGTTTCTTAGAACTAGCAAAGTATAGTAGTTCTAAGTTAATCCCAACCACCCGTTCTAATGCTCAATGTGATGAATTTAATTATTGAGTTTAATAATGAAACACGGTGATTTAATTAGATGATTTGATAAAAATTAAAATCTTAATTATTTAGGGTGGGAGATTAAATTGAAGAAGAAAAGAGGTTAGCTAAAGTGGAGAGTCGTGGAGCAGCCATAAACTAGCTTGGTGCAATTAATCCTGTCGCAATGATATTAATATTAACGTGGCTATAAATTAATTAAGTATGCAACGGAATATGGATAATGTTAGTGGTGGGAATAAAAAGTTTTAATTTGATGCAACTTGTTTGAAACAATATCTCAATAGAAACTTCCTGACTCGTTGATTGCACAATTATCCTAAACAATGTTTGAGAGACTTGAAATTGGATGATGAGGAGAATGATTAGGTCGACCAATAATGATTTAAATATTTTGCGTTTGTTCTGTGGAGGAACTAGTAGAGAGACTTGTTTGATACGCAAGCTAATAAGTGGAACCTTATGGATTAAGAATTGACGAAATTCTTCCGCCTTTATCTCCACTAATTTGAAGTTGCTTGCTGAAAATGGTCCCATCTCCTTACGAGGTTGTGGTGTCAAACCATACCCACTTCACATCCATGGAATTTGCATCATTCTCCGTCCTCACTTATCATCAGTATCCATCAATTCTTGACTTAATGACCTCCTAAACTTTTAAATTCAAAACTTTTTTTTACTATTAAATTCTAATTTCTAAAACAAATTTTTTCCACGACAACTCTCGAAAAGTCAAGGACTAATTCGTAGTGGATTTAAATTTCATTTAAAAGTTTATTATTTGTCATTATGTTATTATATGCATAAGGTGAGATTCAAACTCCCGACGTTTGTTTAAGCGGACTGACTAACTTCTAAGAGATATTAATTGTTTTTTGTTTATATTTTGTTTACTTTTTGGTTTGTTTATGTTCTTGAGAACTCTTTTTATTGGACCTGTGTTTGTTTTCTTCTTTTTGGTCAGTGTTGGACGTATGTGTTTTGAGAACTTTTATTTGAGATAAGAACTTGCCAAAAACCGAGTTGGGCCACATTCCAAAAACATAGTTGGGCCTAGGCCTGTACAGTGGCAACAAACTAACAATCAACAATGCAGTGCAGAAAAATGCAGCAGAAGTTGGGAACAGATACACGAGAAACAACGAATAGAGAAGATTAGAAATGCTAAAAGCAGTAGTAGCTGTTCTTCCGCGCTCACCTACTTCTCCTTCTTTCACTACCCATTCACTTCCTCTCATAAACTTTCACTCCGTTTCAAGAAGAGTCACACCATTCACCACAATGGCCTCCTCCTCACCCAAGATTCCCAACTTCGTTTCCGTCGAAGCCGCCGACCTACATTCGCGAACTAAACCTGACGGTAAGGACGTCGTTCTCAAACGTTTTTCATTTCTCTTCTTCTCTTTCACCTCAAACCTAATTTTTCCTTATTCTTTTTAAAATTTAATTCAGGCTTCAGATTCAGCTTAGTCTCCTATAACATATTAGGTCAGGTATGTATCTTCCGTCTAAAATCTAAATCATTCCACTGTTACCATTTAATGCGCAATCGTTGACTTTGACTTTTTTTTTTTTTTTTTTTTTTGAAAAAAATGTTATGTAGGTTTATGTGAAGAGCTCTCTGTTCCCACACTCTCCTTCACAGTCTCTCAAGTAAACTTTCATTGATAGCGAATTACAAAATTTAATCAGTAAATTAATGTGAACTACGAACTTTACTATAGCTGATTTTGATTTTGCTTGCCGCAGGTGGAAATTTCGTTCAAGCTCCATTTTAGAAGTTCTCAAGAACTTGGGAGCTGATTTTTTCTGCTTACAGGTTTGTTTATTTCAAGAATCTTTTTTTCATATTGCTGCTTTTTCTTATTATGGCAACCTGGATATGAATTGCTTGGTTCATCTGTCTTGCATTTTGATTGTTTTGCTTTTGGATAATCTCAGGAGGTTGATGAATTTGATAGCTTCTACAACGCAAGCATGCGGAACTTGGGATATTCGTCCATCTATATGAAGAGAAGTGGACAGAAGCGTGATGGCTGTGGCTTGTTTTACAAGCATGACCGGTATGTCGAACTTTTATGCAGTGCTCTAGCAACTTGTACTTTAAAATACAGTGGTATATAGATACAGGACCTATAACTAGTGAGTAGCTTGGATTTTGCTTAACCAATGGTGAAAGGATCAAGACTATGTGCTTTACTGATTTAAAAAATTGAACCCCCCCAACCTGCTTGTTGTTTGAATAGATTTTGGGATTGGAAGGATTTCGCATTCTGACTTGCAATTGCATCACCTCTTATACAACATCCTTCTGTTGTAAATGTTGGTTAATAGATATGCTCATAATTGTAAAATGCCTAAAATCGGAATGTAATTATGAGGAGTTTACACAATAAGGGTGGTGATCTAATTATGGGTAATTGTATTCAGATTGTTGAGGTTCTTTTCATTCTTGTCCCATCTTTTGGGATTAATTTTTTTTCGAATTTGGATATTTGATTTTATACTGAAACAATGGGACTGGTCATGTGATCTAAACTTCACTTATGCCTAATGATTTCAAATTCTTAGTTTATATTTATTCTTACTTTCTGGCATTTAGTGCAGAGTTGGTTTTGGAGGAGAAAATTGAATACAATGATCTAGTAAAGTCAATTAAAGATGGAAACTCTCCAAATGATGACAAAGAAAGCAAAGTCCAAACACGCCAGCCAAATAAACAAGAGGATGCTGCATCCAATGACGGTTAGTTCATCGAGCCCTTGTATTGTTGTATTTTCTTCTTGATATTGGAGACTGCCCCCATCTTGTGTATAATACTGCTTTGATATTGATATTGGTATTGAGTATTGACCTTCTAATATACTACTAGTGGAAGCTATGCATTTCTCCTGCTTTTTCATACCTGTTGATGCTGTACTAGTTTGATTATTTCTGCACCAAAAGTATATGTGCGATATTTGTTCTTGAATTGATCTTTTGATCCAGGGCCTAAATCAAATAAAGAAGATCGTGGAGATCCCAATGATCCTCGTGTGAGACTAAAGCGTGACTGTGTTGGAATTTTGGCTGCATTTAGAGTCAAAGATCCTTCTCGTCATGTTGTTATTGTGGCCAACACACATCTTTATTGGTATGAATTGACATGCTTTGCTTTCATTTTTCTTTTCCCGTTCTTTTACTTTTCAATGAAATTTTATTTTCATGTGGTTCTAGCTGTCTGAACATGTGGTTGCTTTAGTGGTGGAATTCATAAATGATAATAAGTTACTGTCCCAGGGATCCTGAGTGGGCTGATGTCAAACTTGCACAGGCTAAATATCTTCTGTCTCGCATATCACAATTCAAAGCGCTGGTATCAGATCAATATGAATGCACGCCTGAAGTCATTGTGGCCGGTGACTTTAATTCTACACCAGGAGATATGGTATGGTACCTAGACACTTTTAAAATTTCACATTTCATATATATTTTTCTCTAGATTCTTTGCCCACTGCGCCTGAAAGTTATGTGTTAGATTTAGGCTATTCTTATTTTCGGATTCTTTCAGGTTTATCAGTACCTCATATCAGGCAATTCTTCTTCACAAGTTATGCCTGAATGTTTGGAGGAGCAACCCATTCCCTTATGCAGTGTCTATGCTTCTACGAGAGGAGAGCCACCATTTACAAACTACACACCCGGTTTCACTGGAACACTCGATTATATATTATTTTGCCCCTCTGACCACATGAAACCAATCAGCTTTCTCGAGCTTCCAGACTCTGATGCAGTCGACATTGTCGGTGGACTGCCAAACTATAGTCACCCAAGTGATCATCTACCAATTGGTGCTGAATTTGAGATCGTCAAGGAGTAACTTGTCTTGTACGGCTAAGTGATATTTGATTTCTCAAGCATTCATGTTGCATCTTTTCCCTTTGTGAATCTAAAGATGAGTTCAAAGAGCTGGCCGCTGGGGTGAATATACTATGGATTAGTCAGTGAATCAACCGAGTGACTTGCTAAGGTGATCGCCACTTAACCTCCAATAATCAAACCAACATTATTTGTACGGCTATGTGATATTTGATTTCTTTGTTTGTTGTTTTATCTTATGTTTTCAATTGTTTTTGTTAAAATGATATTGTCACATACACACAAAATACAAGATGGACGATTGTCCTTGTAAACTGTTTTAGGATTGGAAATTTCTTTATGCAAACAAATAAATACAATAATACATTATGCATTAATTGAGTGGAAACCCATCTACAGTGGAGGGCATTTTATAATCAAGTATCTTAATTTATGCTTTTTTTATTTAATTTTTTTATGTCTGGTGCCAAGTTATAAAGCTGACTGACTAGTTAAGTAGTTATGGGAAAAATGAGTGATGATGATAACGGTGTTGATGTTAATGTGTGGCCCTATGATGGCGACTAGAAGTTTCATGATGGCCTTGACATTCGTTTTCAGTCCATGGATATGGAGTGATAAAATTATCACTGTTCTTCACCTTAGTTTGCTCTGTCCTCTCTGCTGCTGCATTATTATTATTGCTTCTGTCTGTCACAGACATGAAAATGTTTTGGACGGCTCTGATATGTCAATTAAAGTGATTCTTTGGTCATTATAGTGTCACAATCGTTCACACTTAGGGGGACCACCAATTGCAACTTGCATTGCATTGCAATGTGAGTTCGTGAGGACTTAAGTTTGGGTGGCTACTTTGGCTTCACCATCTCAAAGCTTGGTTTAATTCAAGTTCACAAACTTAAAGCTGTCCATGAATGAGTTGAAGTAACATCACAGGCAAGCTAAGGTATTTATGATTCTAAGCATTTCTCTTTCAATGTAAGGTAAAATATCATTTTTCCCAAAAGCTTGGGCAACATTACAGTAGGGAACCTTATCCCCACGGTCAGTATCATCAACTTTAATAGCCCTCTAAAAAAGTACATTATAATATTTATTCATCATTTCAACCTCACAAAAAAAATCTATGATGTAGAAGCAAACAAATCCTCCATGTAGCAGACAGATTCGCGATTCTTCCTTGATCGGGTACTAGTTTGGCACATATGTTGGTTTTGAGTTCTCAATTTTGTCACAAGGGGAAAACAAGAAAAAATCTCACATTCAGAATGTAATTAATTATTATATGTTTCAGCTGGATCTGTGTGTGTGAATGATTATTAATACCGTTTGTATCAAAGGGATAAAATTTCAATAATGAGAGGTTGGGATTATGCGTTAGTTTGAGTGATGGATAGGGGTTTGTACGTCTTTTTTTCAATAAATATAATTAAATTCCACATTGCATGCTGAATATGCTACTCTTCTGCACTAGTGTGGTGTAGATGAGAGTCACTATACTCCTATAGCATCATTATCCCTTTATTATTATATTATCTTGTGTATACTCTCAACATCGTCTCGTATGTAATTAGGTATATATAGGATAAACTTGAATCTTAGTACTAATTATTTGTATACGTAATAATATCTCAATAAGTAGTGTTCTTATTGGCTTTTATTATATATTTTTTTTTCATTCTCTCAAGAAAGAAACCCTCTCGCCCCCTTTTTAGCAAAAGTAAAAATTTCAACTGAAAATGATGAGTATATATAAAATATCTCATGGATGCTATCTACATGAATACACAAAGTTGAAACTTGAAAGCTTCAATTTGGCTTAATTAGCTTGTTTCATGTTGCACGTATAATATAGTTAGTTTTAATTTTCTTTAACATTTATTTAGTTGTTATCGCGTGAATGTTAATCAATTTTAAAATAGAATTAATGTACGTATATCATTGTACATCTTCATACATCTTATGTCTTCTTCTATTTTGATTTATTTATTGAGGTATATTATTTTGTGCTATATGTAACTGTTTTATGTTATCGTATGTTGTATTTATGTGTCTAGTGAATTTTTCTGTATTGATATTTATATTTTCTATATTATAAATGAGATGTATAAAGATATACAATGATATATATAAAATTATTTTTTAAGATAAGTGAAAACTCACACGTAATTATCTTCACGAAGAGTTAATAACTAAAAACTATATAGATAATATATTAACTTCACGTGAAGACAGGTTAACGCACGAGTTTTTACTTTCTTTTTTTTTTTCTTAAAAAACATTGGAACTTCTTGGCAAAAACCTGCGGATGAAAATACAACACTAGTTAGCAAGAAATAAGAAATAAGTACGGCTAATTAACTGAGTATACATAGCAGAATGATATACACATTGAAATACATGCCCCTTGGTTTTTAGTTTTACACTCAGATAATTAATTAATGTTTTATGACATACATGCATACACATAAACACATGCCATCCCTTCTAATAATAATATTTTGATTGTTAATTTGGAAGAACTGGAAATGAGAAATAAGGCTCGGTGAGTGGCGGCTCCATGGTAACATTAGGTTGATGATTGGGTGGAACATCCCCAAGAAAACCATTGCAGAAGGCCTTAAACTTTGTGACAAGGTAAATAAAAGATGATGCAAGGTACGAGAATCCCAACCTGTGAAGCTTTTCTGCTTGTTCTCTACCACCTAGCTGCTGCTGCTGCTTCTTGTGTTCTTTGTTCTTGAGATCTTGTTGTGGTTGTGGTTGTGGTGGTGGGGTAGTGCCATTATTGTCATCGTCGCTTAGGTTTCTTATTCGACGGTAGCGATGAGAGAGGGTGCAGCCGCTACGACGAGGGTGGCTGCTGTCCCGTCCTCTTTCGCCGTAGGAGGCTGTGCAGTGTATCAATGTTTGGCATCTTGTATTGATAGCAAGTTGTGAAGCCATGTTTGTTTATGGCTTGGCTAAAGAGGAATAAAGAAGAGTGTATCCTCTCTTTCACTCCCTGATGATGAGTTATATCTTTTTGTTTATTTTCATTTGATGAGATTTTAATGTATCATGCCCTTTATATATAGCATGAATGGTGATAAAATTATATTTTATTTAATTAAAAAAATGTAGAATTTATGTGATTTTCATTCGCTCGAATAAACACCTTGTATATATAGGAGAGGATGTCATTTTGAACAAATATAAATATAAAATAATTTAATTAAATATTTCAAGTTTTTAATAATTTTTGAGTGATTATCTTTGTTTCCAAATGAATAATCATATTAACTAAAATATTTTAATTTGAATATAATAGTATATTAAATAATTAATGCATCTGAATATAATTTATGAAAGAATTAATACAATTTTGGGCTTTGGTAATAGATTTTTTAGCCATATTATATATTTCTTATTTTTTGCTTTAAGTTGTCAAAAAAATTTAAAATGAAAAGAATAATATCTAATGGTGGCATTTTGAGGTCTGTCTATATGGCTTGTATTTAATAATAATAATAATAATAATAATAATAATAATAATAATAATAATAATAATAATAATAATAATAATAATAATAATAATATATTTTGATTTGCATACTTCAAAAAATAATTATAATTTGAAGTCAACAACACCAGATTCTATAGAATAATTTTAGTTTCCGACCACATATATAATTTGGGCAAGGATAAGAATTGGTTTAATTTTTAAGTGCCGGAAAAAAAATTGCGTTAATAATTTAGCATTTCTGCTAATTTCTTAGCAAGATTCCAAAATGTTTGTTTTTTTGATAGACAAAATGTTTGTTAGTTATTACTTGAGTTGCATACTGCCATGGAGGTCTACAAAAAAAAAATCATGAAGATGGGTCCGTTGTTAAATTACTGAAAGGTACACGGCACGTGAAGAGTAGGGCCTTTTAGGGCAAGCGGGGTAGCATTGTCATTTTCATTTTCATAAAGACATGTAAGTGAGGTTGGATCACGTTCACGTAATTGCATGGTAATAAACACCATTACCTCTCTCCCAACTCCCAAACCTATGGTTTAATTATTTTATGGAATCACTTATCTAAATTGAGTGAATTCCTTTCACATTTCACATGTCGAGGATTCTGGAATAAAAACAAAAACATAAACTAAGTTAAACGGATTCAGGTGGTTGATTTATATAGATGTTTGATTTATTTTAATATACTTTTAGCGACAGTTATTACATGTGTTTTGGCAGTGACATGAACCCAGAAAATTTATGCTGTGGGGGGCAAAAATAATTACGGTATAAAAAAATTAATTTTAAAAGATAAGATATAAGTATATATATATTAATTATTAGAATAAAAAAATACATTAGCAACTGACTTTCTTTTATTCAAATCTTAAAAGTATTTTTTTCTTAATTTTTATATTTGAAAAATGTTGAATAATTTTTTCATTATAAATTTGATTTTATATATATATATATATATATATATATATATTAAATTTATACATTGATCTAGTTAGATAACATAAAAAATATATATAATCACACGAACAATAACATTTATATTTAAAAATAAAAATGAAAATAAAAAATAATAAGGATTAGTTAATTGAAAATAAAATAAAATATATGAAATCATTGAGATTATAAAAATTGATTAATATCTAAATTGTTGAATACTTAAATTGATATTTTTAATTAAAAACGAAAAAAGGAATGGTGAAATAAAGAA
The DNA here is from genome assembly GCA_036250425.1 of Stylosanthes scabra. Lineage (NCBI taxonomy): Eukaryota > Viridiplantae > Streptophyta > Magnoliopsida > Fabales > Fabaceae > Stylosanthes > Stylosanthes scabra. The sequence continues at coordinate 48,730 of JASCZI010241808.1, forward strand.
CCACGAAAAGTATAATACTAATTGAACAAGTGATTTTGGTCAATTAAATCCAACTAAGTCATTTATTTCTATGCTAAATAAAATATTATTTTAGTGTCAAATAGTATAAAAAATAGTACCTAAATAAAGTTCTATTTGAGATATAAATAATCTTCTATTTAGTATAGAATAAATAACTTAGTTAATTAAATAACCTGTTCACATAGAATTATTATTTTAGTAATAACAAGAATTATGAAAAAATAAAAAAAAATAAAAAACAAGAGATAATATAAACAAAATAAGTGGGGGCAACTAATTTTTAAAATGGGAGCATATATATTATTAATTTTTTTTTAGAAAAAAATTTAATCGCTAGCGAGGGTAAATACCCCCTCAATATAATACCTAGGTTCCCTGTGTTTTGGTTAAAACCAAAGTATTCACTCACGCAGGGGAATAATAACAACTTCATTCCACTTTTTCTTTGCTAATGAGTCGTAACTTAAATGATATTTGCCCTCTTTTTCTAATAGAAATATCGAATTCGAGCCTCTTTCCCAACCTATCTTTGCTAAAAACAAAACTTCCACTTCTTCTTTTAATAAAGATGTTCCATACGTGCATGTGTAATCACATAACGTCATAAAAAAACAGTTGTGACTGCACGTTTTATATCGTTAGTGTATTAAAATGTTTATTACTAGAGCTGCGCATTCACACTCAATACCTAATAACATTAATGTTGACTTTTGACAACTTAAACTAGGTTTAATTAAGGATATTGACTATTTGATTGTAATAGAGCTGTGACTTGCGTGATAGATTTATAAGAGATTTGGTTGGATTGTAATTATAATGGCGATATAAACAATTAACTATATATTACAGAAAGCAAAGGTATATATGTGTGATAATAATGGAGAGTGGAGAAACAACACAAGAAAACAGAAAGGCAAATAGTCACAGAGATAAGACTTGAGAGTCTAAACTTAATTGGTTATTGATAATGACATTGTCTTCAAATTAATTATGGGCTTTTGGCGGTGTTACTGCTTGTGGCGGTTTTTCTTGTCTTCACGCCATTCCCTAATTTGCAAGAGCTTCCATTAATAATACTCTTTAATTTATCAATTTTTTTTGTCGGTTTTTGGCTGCAGCATGCAATGTTGATATTCGCACGACGTTGGTTGTGCCTTAAATTGATGGAATATCACTTCACGTGAAATTGTGCTGGCGCTTCTCCTTTTCTATATTTCTATATATATCTGTGATGGTGATGACTTCATTATTCCTCATTCAACTAGAAAGTAGAAACTGTTTATGAAGAAACAGAGATTTAAAGCATAGTGTAATGCCAGAGAATAATATTTTAATAAAATAAAAAGAACCAGATTATATTCTTCAGTTCCTAAAGGTTGAGTGGAGCAGTAACAATATTAGTAATTGAGTAATTTCTTAGCAAATAATAAAGTTGAGAGTTGAGAGCATTACATATGAAACTAATGCAAATCAAAGTGGGGCCAAATCATATCAAATATGTTAATGCGGGCGTCACAAAATGATTTAAAGGGTACATAGAAATGACTTGTTTTACCGGGAAAACAACAGTATTGGGTGTGTACGTAGTTTTATTTCTTGAATCTTCTTTTGTACTAAACTGATGATTTTAGAGAATCAGTGGTGAATGATTGATCTACTAGCAGCTTAGTGAACCTTCATAGTTAGTTCATTCACACATAATGGTTTCTTTGTTCAATTATTTTTTTCTGTACAAACCAATTGTACTCTTTTAAATTATAAAGTTACTTCATTTGTACTAAGACATTTTCCCAACAATGTTTTCAATATTATAAAGTACTATTATTCAATTCCATCAAATCTGAGATGAATTATTATTATTTTATTGCCTCGTGGCTATAGTTCTTACTAATCAGGATACTGTTTTGCCCAATACAGAGCTAATAATTGGAACGGTGAGCTCTTTCATACTCTTCAAATGGATCTAATATGATTCCTCACCGTTATTAGTGTATTTACTATTGAACATTATAAGAAAAATCAAATAGGCGTGCAGATTCTTAGGCCAATGAATGAGAAAAGAATAAATAAAATATCATCTGAAAAATGTTGGAGCACTCCTCTAATTTCCAACAACAGACATGATTCCTTATTTTTTTTTCTGTTAAAATGGAGCCTTACTATTAATACCGACAACAGACATGGTTCCTTACTAGAAACCATAACAAGAAAGTGGCTCAAGACCTAGCATGTGACACATGACACTAACTAATTAACTTTTAGAGCAGCTAATGACTCAATGGAATCCATTGTTTCCCACATACCCTTCTCATTATTGGTGCTGGTGGATGACTTTCATCCTCTAAAATGCATGCCCATTCAATGGCTTCAATACCTCGCTACTTACTTTTGATTTGATGTGTTTTCAACAATAGTGTGCAAAATAATTTTGGATAAAGCTTACTTGATCTGTTGCAAGGACGATTCTACATTTCTGTATGAACCAAAAGCACCACAATAGTTCTATTGCTCAATGTTTGACTATCTGGATTCCACAATTATGTTGCCTGCCAAAGTTGACGGTAGGGTGTGTCTTGTTGCATTTTATGATTGAACCATCCATGGAAATTGGTGGAAATAAAGCACAAAGATGCCAACCAAAAATAGCATTTGTGAGATCAGCTTATAATCATGACAACATAATATATTCATGATGTCTGATGAAAAATATCTTGAGTTATGACTGAATTATTTGTGCCAATGTCCACCACCACACTATATAAGCATTATATACCATTACCATGTTCATATTAGCTCAGTAAAATTTTAGACCTAAAACTCAAGATAAAAAATACCAAAGAGGAACACTGTCCTCCCTGAAAAAATGTTGGACATTCCCAAGGAATGTGAGAATGGGAAACTTGAAGTGATATTCAGCAGTAAGACTGTTGTAAAAGCTTCCAATCCTTTTCCAAAGCCTTTTTCAATCACACTCTCAAATCTTGACCTACTTTCAGGCCGTTTTCCAGTTACATACTTGTATTTCTACCGCAGGCCACAGGTAGATAGCTTCAGAGCTTTTGTTGAGGCTCTCAAGACCTCTCTAGCACAAGTACTTAATTACTACTACCCTTTTGCTGGCCAAATTGCTGAAAATCCCAAAACCAGTGAGCCGGAAATCATTTGTGACAACAATGGTGCTCTATTCATCGAGGCACACATCAATGTTCCATTAAAGAGAATAGATTTCTATAATCTCAACGAAACCCTCGGAGGAAAGATAGTCTCTGTTCAACCAGACTTCCCCTTGCAAGTTCAGGTAACAGACTACACTTGTGGAGGCATTTCCATAGCATTTACCTTTGACCATGCATTAGGGGATGCAAGTTCCTTTGGTAAATTTATTGCCTCCTGGTGTGAAATATCCCAAAATAAACCACTAACCTGTCTTCCGGACCACACTAGATCCCTTCATGCACGTTCTCCCCCAAGATATCACCCATCCTTGGACCAAACTTTTATCAAATGCACCAAAGAAGACATACAGAACATATCAATGAACCACATCTCGCTTAAACGACTTTACCATATCAACGCATCAAGTATTAACATGCTGCAGAGACTTGCATCTATTAATGGCACAAAGAGAACAAAGATTGAGGCTTTCTCTGCCTATGTATGGAAGAAAATGATCGGTACCATTGATCAAAGCCATAAGAAGTGTAAGATGGGTTGGTTGGTCGACGGCAGAGAGAGAATGAGTAGGGGTGGGAATTCCATGTCAAATTACATTGGCAATGTCCTATCTTTGGCTTTTGGGGAGGCAAGTATTCAGGAATTGAAGGAAGCCTCTATATCAGATATTGCTAACATGGTAAATGAGGCAATTTCAGAGGTTACCAATGAGGTTCATTTCTTGGACTTGATTGATTGGATAGAGTGTCACAGGCCGGGTCTGATGATAGCAAAAGCAGTCTTGGGTCAGGAAGGGCCAACCTTGGTCGTGTCCTCAGGAAGAAGGTTTCCAATCACTGAAATTAACTTTGGATTCGGGACTCCCTTGATAGGGACAGTATACACTTCCATTGAAAAGATTGGAGTCGGTTACATGAATCAAAGGCAAAGTGCCAAGGGTGATGGCTCTTGGACTGTGTCTGCTATCTTGTGGCCGGAACTTGCAGCTGCACTGGAGAGTGACCCAATTTTCAAGCCTATGTCTGCTGCTCATCTTCAACTTTAGTGCAGTGCCTTGTCTTTGCATCTTTGGGCAGGTGGGAGTCATGGGAAGGAGATTAAGGTTACTTTCCACTTTCCAGGTTGTACAATAATGGTGATGAATCTGAAACCTTAGCATAGTAAGTTCTGCATATTGAAGCTCGTAAAATAAAGTTATAAATATTGATTGAATGCATCAAAATAATGTATAAATTAAGTGGGATCATATCATGCTTATGATTCTATGAGAGAATTATAACCAAAAGCAATATAGTATGCACGATTTTAGCAGAATACCATCACTGTGTATAGAACATAGAGTTGTACACAGAAAAGATCTAAAACTAGTTGCACAGACTTGCAACCGCCCAAAACGCTCAAGTTATGTTTGATGACATTCTTTCTTTTATTCTCTTTTCTTTTCTTCTTTTTCAGGATAAAAGAAATATATTATTAAGATAAAGAAAGGAAGAATACAGAGCCATATAAGGATAAAATTATCATCCTCTTACAAAACTTTTCAACGTCTCAAAAATCAACATACATAAGAGAGAAATTCCTATAAAAAAATTTTGAAATTTAAATCAAGTAGGGATTAAACACCTAATCTTATCCCACAAGACTTGCTTATTCGATATTCTAGTATTAATCAAAAAATGGAAATTATGCTGCAGCCAAGTTCACCCAAAAGTGGCATAGACTGCACTGCACACTGTCACTGTCACTGTCCCAAGGATATAGCTTCCTTTTTCCCAAAGCTATCAAAACTAGATAACAGAAACTAGTACAAAGTAGAGTTTAATTCCTTTCTAAGGAAAACAAGTAATTGTATAATTCTTATTGGGCTTTCTCTTAGTGAACACAATCCGTAATCCATATACAAATTACTGTACAGTTCTAGTTAGAAATTGTAATCCTTTTCTTTTATATACCACAATTAGTTCCACTGAATTAGACACCATAAGGCGAACTAAATTTGAAACAATACAGTCATAATGATGGCTTCCCCATCTCCATCTGAAAATTTTGTTGAAACAAATGAATGAATGTTTACCCTTCATCCCTCTTGTCCTGTAGACTTTCTTCTCTACCCCAAATCCTTCCAATCCAATGTCAAGGGCAAAGATGATGACAACAAACACCGGTTATTGGTCAGCAATCAGCATGAATAAAAAATTCAAAAATGTCATTCATCTGAACTGTATCCAAGCCTATATTCTCTTCCAATTTTTAACCAGAAATCACTATAAGCAGATTCTCCTTAGATATAGAGCATCCTAGAAGCATGCAAAGCTATGATGTTCTGGCCATCAGTGTGAACCTGAAGAAAGTAATGTGAACTGATAACTATGTGGTCTGATAGGTCAAATTGGCAAAATAAAACAACTGTGTACTCATTAAGTGAAAATTGACTCATATGAACCAAATGAAATCATTGCATCCCACCATATCAAAGTAGCAAAATTATCAAAGGAAAATACATGGAAGGAAAAGCAATTGCAGCCTCATAGTTCACATATTCAAACCAGAATGCATGTCCATTTGCACTGCAAATAGTTTCAGTCTCAGCCCTATTCCTGTAGCTCTTTCTAAGTGCTTCTGGCCTAAGTGCTTCTTATGGAGATATGCTCCAATTGTTTAAATTCTCATACTAATCCACTTTGAGAATTGCTAGGGATGGTTAGTGTTACAGCTATGGAACACATACATTTCATAAAATCTTTAAACTGTAGATAGAAGAAAAGAATCTTACCAATTTGATTGATTGAAGGACCATCAAGAGACTACAACCTTGCACATAGTTAAACAGCTACAAAATGTTTGCTCTACTGGCAATCCTGCTACACTCTGAAACATGAGTTGCCTTATTTTAGAGGGAGGAAAACAAAAACAAAAACAAAAAAAGAAAAAGGAAAGAAACCCCAATGCATCACTATCAAAAGAAAGTCAAACAAATACACCAATTGATTGAAGAAAAATCAACTTAATAATCACAGGAAACTTCTTCAAAAAGTAGAAACACACTGAGTGCCATTACAATCATTTATACCTTATAAATGAAAATTTACAACAGTTGACACATTGGGTATGTTGACAAAACTAGCTTCAAACAAGTAACGGATAGGGGGGGAAAAAGGTATATGGAAAATGTCAAGACATGGAAATAAAAACATTATCATGTGAGCAGTCATCATCCCCAAAAAGTACCTCCAACCATCAATTTATTCCAATATAATAATAATAATAACCAAAATGATGCGAAGCAGTCACCCATTTTCATGTGAATCTTTTACTAACCTCTGAAGTTCCATGAGCATTTCAGGGAAGAATAGCAGCTGATCATCTTATCAAGAGATCAAGCATATGATGCCCTTATCTTCCGGAGAAGAGGTTCCAGCAACAATATGGCATTATTGTCCGGAAGAATCATGATACCAACTAAGGATACAAGCTTTCAATAGTTTCCTCACTATTTCTGATTGCTAATTGTTGTAGGTGAATGTAAACCGTCAATCAATGTTGAATATGTAATCTCATCTAAGGGTTCTCCTCTACTAGATAAATGATCATGCAGTTGCAAAGCTTCTTGCAGCTTCCTTTCCTTGCAATACCCATTTTTCAATACCTTACAAGTCACGTCATCTGGAGTTATTCCATTTGCTATCATCTCATTTAAAAGCTTATTTGCTTCTTTCATATTTCCCAATTTACAATACCCATCTATCATAATAGTGTAGGTAATCTTATTAGGGTGTATGCCATTTGAGGACATTTCAAGTAAGATATTCCCCGCTTTATCCATCTGTCCTAACTTACAGTAACCACCAATTAGAGCAGTATAGCAAAAAACATTTGGCAGCAATCCTTCATTTCTGATTTCTTCAAAAATCTCTTTTGCATCTTCAACAAGGCCAAGTTTGCACATACCATGTATTAGCGTAGAATATGTGGAGCAGGTTTGTGGGATGCCCCTACTTTTCATGGCATCACGAAGTTTGAAGGCTTCTGTGATGTTCCCAACCCTACAGTATGCCGCAATAAGAATGTTATAGACAACAGAGCTTAGCTCTATCTTCTTGACTAGCTCATCAAATAAGTTTATGGCATGTCCAATCTTGTAAGCCTTACAGTATCCTTCTAATATAAGTGCATATGTATAGACATTTGGAACCAAGCCACAGCCTTCAGCTTCATCCAAAACCTTATTAACCTCATCCATTTTTCCCACATCAGCCAATCCCTTCATTAACAAATTGTAGGTATACAGATCAGATTGAAATCCTTGCTCATTCATCTCTTCCTTAAGCACAAAAGCTTCATTGATCTTACCCACTTTACAAAAGCCAAAAATAAGTGTGTTGAAAGAGATCCTATCTGGTACCAAACCCCACCGAATCATTCCTTTGAATAATGTGACAGCCTCCTTCATTTTCCCTTGTTCACAAAATCCATGAAGAAGAGCATTTGAGGTAGCCGTATTGGCTGAAAGCCCTCTCTTTGCAAGGCCAAACCAAAGTTCAGTTGCCTCTCCATGTTTTCCACATCTACAAAGTCCGCAGACCAACGGGGTTAGCAAGCTATCGCTGGTCTTGACATTCCTCAACAGCAGCTGTCTTACAATTTTGAGAGCTGCATCAAACCTTGATTCAGCACACAACCAATGAATAACATAAGAACATGCATCCTGGTTAACAGATAACCCGTGCGATAATATGTGCTCTACTTGTTTCTCAGCTTGCTCCATTTGATTACTCCTACAATATCCTTGTAACAGAGTATTAAGAGTAACATCATTGGGCATTATCCCATTGGATAACATCTCATCCCTGATCCTTAGTGCCTGGCTCATATTCTTGTTCCTGCAGTACCCATCAATCATAGTATTATAAACAAACTCATTAGGGGCAATTCCCTTGGTTCTCATTTCTATAAAAACAGAATGTGCCTCGTCAAATTTGTCCAACTTCATCAAACCATTTATAAGGGCACAGTAAGTTATAACAGTGGGTGTCACTTTGCTTGCTAACATTCTCTCCTTAAATCTCAAGGCCTCTTCGATCCTCCCACTTTTGCACAACCCATCAATCACGTTATTATAAGTCACGACATTAGGCGAAACACCTAACTCATCCATTCTTAGAAACAACCCAACGGCATCATCAACCCTCCCTCCCTTACAAAAACCATTAACAGCAATACTGAAAGTGTAAACGTCTGGCGAACCGGAGCTACAAACAGCCTCGAAAACCTCGAAGCTCTTCTCAAGCTCATTAGTCTTCACTAAAGAGCTAAGCAAGAAACTGCAGGACTTAGTAGATGGAAGAATACCTTCCTTCTTGAACAAGAAAAACACATCAAAAGCAACACCGAAACCTAAATTCTTAAACTGAGAACAGAGAATATGAATCAACAAGTCCAATTCACCGTATCTCATACCAGTAGCTGCATTAAGCTCCAACATAGAAGCTGCAATCTCGAGTGGCCCGTTGCGGCGGTTTTCGAACAGAGCAGGGACGCTCCCATCGATCAAGCTTCCGAGAATCGATCTCGCACGAGGCAAGAAACTCGAAGCGAGAAGCATACGGAGCAAGACGCAGTAAGATCGAACGGTGAAAGCGAAACCGAAGCATTTGGACGCGTAGTTGAAGAAACGGAAAGTGGTGAGGACGTCAAGGTTGTGGTGGTTGCAGTTATTTCTGGCGGTGGCGGTGATGTGAGTGGAAAAGAAGAAGCGATCGAAGTCGTGAGGGGACAAACGAGGAATGAGGGACTTGCATTTGGAAGAATCTAGAAGCTTCGAGGAGAGGATGTAAGGAAGGGAGATGAGGGGAGAAGAAAGATCGGAGGCGTGGTGCGAAGGGTTTTTGTGATGACGTGGAGGGATAGAAGGGGAGGAGGGAGGGGGAGTAGTGAGGCGGCGGCGCGTGAAGAGAGTGGAAGGTTGGGCGAGTGGGAGAGTGGTCCTCCTGGTGAGGGTAGTGGTTGTGGAACGCATGAGATGAGGTTTGAGAAATGCGGTGCGTTTTAGAGGGGATGAGGAGGGGGAGGGGGAGGAGGCGCTGCTGAATGACTCATTGAAGGGAAGGAAAGTGGTCACGAAATTTGCCTGCGATTTGGTGCACATGTGCAATTTTTCCGCGGGCGACATAACCTCGCAGGAGACGACAGACGTGGAGCTGAAACAAACCAATGAAGAAACCTTTTGGGTTAGCTTGGGATGGGTTGGGTCACGGTTTGGATTTTTTCTTTAATTCTTCGCCTTTTTGGATCAATAATTTGGGCCTATGCCTCATTCACATTTGGGCTATAATTTTTTTAATTCTCGTATTGGGCGTTAGATTCAAAATGAGTTGTTGGCTAGGGTCTATTGCCCCCCAAACTTCCTCAGTCTGACGGCAGCCCACAAATTTAGTGTTAGGAATTTGAATTTATTATTGATTTGTAAATTAATTTTTTATGCGAACCCAAAAAAAAATATTTTATTTAAAATAGAAAAAAATATGTATATTAAATCCTATAATTTTTAGTGAAATAAATATTTACTATTTTTTATTTCCCATGATATTGACTTTCACTTAAATATTTACTATTTTAAGAGTATAAAAAGTTGAAACCTATTCTTACTTATCTAGTTATTAGAACTTGTGGTTTTATTGCGAAATACTGTAATCTTGAACAAAACAAAATGAGGGTATATTAGTATTCTTTGCAAGAAGAAAATATGATCAACTAATAACTCTATTTGCCACACACGTACCATCCCAAACCAATACAAAATTGGTACTGGTCCCAGTATGCACACCAATGAAATTGGAAGAGAATAGTGCGACGATGATAGATGGTGATGTTTTTAGATAACCAGAATAAATAATTAAAAGATAATAATGTGAAAAAAAAATGATATGAACAAAAAGTTAGTTACATATATGATGAGACCTGAATAATTATAAGGTTAATTAAATGCATGAAATTCCATTGACATTATAAATTGTGAGTTTAATAATAATAATAATAATAATAATAATAATAATAATAATAATAATAATAATAATAATAAACCGACATTTATGGGAATATATATGGATAGATACTGATTACTGAGATGAGGATGATTCTGATTCTAATAGGGATGATCAGTGTCCTTTGTTGGATTTTTTGTGACATGTTAGTGTTTGCATTGGCTACTCTTAGAGGCATTGGTATGTCTTTGCTTGCTAGCTTGCTTCCCCATGTGTTTATCTGTTGTATATGCTATCCTAGTTTTGGTGTTTTCTCTCCGTCTCTCTCTCTCTATTTATGATGATGATGATGGCTACTCTAAAATCTAAATAAAGGCATTGCTGTGCTTCCATAATCCATACACATACACAATATATCTTATGTATGTGTTAGGCGGTACTTGTTGTTGATTGTGATCCGGGATAACATACATGATTTTTTTTATATCATATGCGATTGGTTATTCACTTATTGTTAATTAGCGTAGCTTGTACTAAGCAATAACATTAATTAATTATTGCAATAAGACAAGAGTGTAGGTAATAATCACCATACCAGAATTAATAAGTGATGAAAACTTGCAAGAAGAAGTAGTTGCATGGAGTATAGTCCATCCGATACTACTCAATCCTCCTGCTGCACGCACCGTTGCTTCTATCTTTTCTTTGTCTTTTCTTCCATTGCCGTTATTAAGGAAGCTGCTCCACCGTATCGTTAGCTACCTTTCCAGTGCTGTTAAGTAAGACTTGTTTTGTTTTATACTATTTGTATTCAATATATTTTTTAAAAGGAAAAATAAAGATTTTCTAACCAATAAATTTGTCAATAAATTAAATCTAAAAAAAAAATATAAAAACATTAAAAATAAAAACGTTTTATACCACACAATCAAGAATTTCTGAAAATTAAATATACATATAACTCCATGAATATTTTTTAAAAAATAAAACATTCGAAACCTAAAAAAATTAAACATCCAACTTAAATTATTGGCTGATATTGACTAAATTTTTATTTGTTACCTAACATTATTCTTTTTAAAATAGCAATACGCTGATAATATAATTTATTATTTTTAACAAGTAATTAGTTGATAATATTTAAAAATAAGTAAAACAATAATTTTAGGCATGCATACATTTATTTTGCCAACAAAATCATTTGTTTCTATTATAAATAGAAAATCATTTTGATATCAAATAGAAGATTATTTATGTATTATATTTGTGTTGTTAGATATCGAAATTATTTTTTTAATTTGATATAGAAATTAAGGACTTTGTTGAACAAAATAAATATAAACATAGTATTACCAATAATAATAAAAAAAAAAACAGGAATATCTTTTTGTATTTGGTAAATAAAAATAATCACATTTTCAACTTATAAAAGTATCTGAGATGAAACTCGTTAAAAATGTTTAATATAACTTTATTTATTTATAAATATCTAAATGATACATTTATATCTATGTAGTTTTTAAATTTAATTTTTTTTTCACAAAATACAATTCTTGTTGCTTTGTACTTGTTAAATTAAAGTTATTTACTATTTCAATAATTTTAAATATATATCTATTTTATCTAATTAAATTTAATTAATTTTTTTTGTGCTAAATAAAAATTTATTTCATAGTATAGTTGATTTTTAATTTTGTAATTAATTATGAATTCCACATCTAAAATTTAAATGCATAATAACAAATTTTTGCTTAATATAGAGTAGTATAATTGACATTGGTGTTGTAGAAGAACTGGAATGAAAATGGAGAAAACAGTAGATTAATTACAAAAAGAAACGATGAGCTATACATGATTTCGATGTAGCGTCATGTAATTATATAATTCATCATCCTACTAAGTGGGAATGGACTAAAGGAAAAAGGGCCGAAGAGGGTGGAAGATCAATATATTTTCAAAAAAGATCAAATTCTTACTTTTGTTCGTTCAAAAATGATCAAATTATAATCAACCTAGAATTTAGTTTTTAATATGTATTTTAGAAGTACATGATAAGGTTATAAATTAAAGAATAAAAAATAATTATTCAAAAATCAATTTCAAATTTTTAATAATTATTTACATATTAGTTATAAAAGTAATTATTTTTAGTAAAATAACTATAACTATACTTAATTAAATATACAATTAAAATTTGGTTAATGTTATTTGAACAAACGATTTGAATTAATTCAGTTATTTATTTCTATATTAAATAGAATATTATTTTAGTGTCAAATTATATAAAAAATAGCACTTAAATAAAATTATATTTGACATCGAAATAATCTTTCATTTAGCATATAATAAATAATTTAGATGAACTTTATTGATTAAATTTCTTGTTCACAAAGAATTATGATTAAAATTTTAACTATATTAAATATACATAAAAAATCTACTCGTATATATTAAAAATAATTTAATAATATATATATCCAAATAATAGGATGGATTTTTTATAAGTTGAACATGAAAATTAAATTGTTAAAAAAATCAATAAAATCAATATATGTGGGGGGAGAATGGAGACAGGAGAGATAGATGAGAGAGAGAGAGTGAAAGAGACGTGAATGAAGTGCGGCAACTGGGCCTTCAACCTTCACATATAAAGAGAGAAGCCACGTAGAGACTCTCACATTCGTAGATTCACATATTTCATTTCAGATTTCAGATTTCACAAGTCACAAGCAAATTAAAGAAAAGAAATAATTGATGGCGGGGCAATCCAGGAAGTGGATGATACTGGTAGCCACCATATGGATTCAGGCATTCACAGGAACAAACTTCGACTTCTCGGAGTACTCAAGCGCCATGAAGTCCGCACTCAACATATCACAGGTTCAGCTTAACTACCTCGCAACCGCCAATGACATCGGCAAGCTATTTGGCTGGTCGTCGGGTCTTGCTCTCATGTATCTTCCTCTCTCCCTCGTCATGTTCATCGCCGCCTTCATCGGCTTCGTTGGTTACGGCCTTCAGTGGCTTCTTCTCAACAATCTCATCACTCTCCCTTATTTCCTGGTACATAACAAATAATAACATCATTATTAATATATAATCCACTTTAATTTCTTATTAATTTTTTTATTATATTGTAAATGACATGCTTTGTTATTTATTTATTTATTCTTTTATTAAGGATATATTAGGGGAAAGTTCGAATTCGAGAGGAAAAATGACATTTGAATTAAACAACAATAAATATATTTTTTATTAGCAATATTCAGGTTATATATTTCAAAATTATTTCTTCCAATTTTCCAATTCTTTTCTTCTCTCTTTTTGGGAGTCAGCTAATTTTTCAGTTTTTAGTTTTTACACCATTATTTAATTTAATTTGCATTAGTGTCATGTCAAACGTATATGGGTCATGAGAGATTGAGAGGAAAAGCAAGTGTTCTACGTTCATACGTATTCATTGTTGACCACAGCTACTCAGAGATATGGAAGTCTTTTTCCTTTCTCTATTTTTTCTTTCTACTTTAACTATGAGTCTATGACTTTCATCCATTTTGAATGGACTACATATCACTCTCTTAATTTCCTCTTATGAAGTTGTATCGTATATATTATATATCTTCATATCTTGGGTTATGTGGTCTAGTTTTTGGTGTAAATCCCTTCCAAGTGTAAGCAACCATTTTAACTGTCATGCTCATTTTTGTACTTTCCTGTGGTACCACCGTTAGTTGCACGTGTCATCTACCAATGATGCTTTCGGAACCAAGCTAACGTGTCCCTTTCCTAGAACCTACTAGATCACCATAGAGACACAAAGACACACATACATTACTGATAATTAATTAAGTTTAATAAGACTTAACAACTCTAGCTTTTGCATGTGGCAGGTGTTTCTGCTGAGCCTCTTAGGTGGGTGCAGCATATGCTGGTTCAACACAGTTTGCTTTGTCCTATGCATAAGGAACTTCCAAATCAACAGGCCACTTGCACTTTCCTTAACTGTCAGCTACAATGGTGTCAGTGCAGCACTCTACACTCTTGCTGCTACCTCAATAAACCCTTCTTCAGATTCAATTTACCTTCTCCTCAATGCCATTGTTCCCCTCCTCGTTTCCTTTGCAGCACTTGTCCCAATCCTTCGCCAGCCCAATGTTGATCCACTTCCACCAGATGGGGTCAGAAGAAACTCACTCATATTCTTCATTCTCAACATCTTAGCAATTTTCACTGGCATCTACCTTCTCCTCTTTGGTTCATCAACTTCTGATGCATCCACTGCAAGGTTTTACCTTGCTGGAGCCCTTGTACTTCTTGTATCTCCACTCTGCATCCCTGGAATCATATATGCCAGAGACTGGTTCCACCGCACCGTTCATTCCACCATTAGAATTGATGGCTCTGGCTTCATTCTTGTCCATGTTAATGATCTTGAGCTCCATAAGGAACTCCTTGCTCGCCAAAACAGCAATCTCAGCAATGGAGATGGTTATACCTTGATGAATAATGAGAATGGATCCATGTATAGAACTCAAAGTGCTAAAAGTAGTGATGTGTGCTGTGAGAGAATGTTTGGGCAGGATCAGTTGACAATGCTGGGTGAAGAGCATCCAGCTGGAGTTCTTGTTAGAAGGCTGGATTTTTGGCTTTACTATTTTGCATACTTCTGTGGAGGTACAATTGGTCTTGTCTACAGCAACAATCTTGGACAGATAGCACAATCTTTAGGCATGAGTTCAAGCACTTCAACACTTGTTACACTATACTCATCCTTCTCCTTCTTTGGCCGTTTGCTTTCAGCAGCACCTGACTATATTAGAAAGTAAGATTTTTCACTCTTATGAGTCTTCTTTTTCAGCAACTGAATCTTGTAACATGTTATGATGGTACTATGGTTTATGTGCTGCAGTAAGTTCTACTTTGCAAGGACTGGATGGCTAACCGTTGCACTTATGCCGACCCCAATTGCGTTCATCTTGCTCGCTTCATCAGACAGCGCTGCAGCACTTCATGCAGGCACTGCAATAATTGGCTTGAGCTCTGGATTCATATTTGCGGCCGCGGTGTCTGTTACATCAGAACTCTTTGGACCTAACAGTGTGAGCGTTAATCACAACATTCTCATAACAAACATCCCTATTGGGTCTCTTCTCTATGGTTTCCTTGCTGCACTGGTGTATGATTCCAATGCTTACTCAGTACCAGGGAACTCATTGTCTGAAACATTGGTATGCATGGGAAGGAAATGCTATTTCTGGACATTTGTATGGTGGGGATGTTTATCAGTTGTAGGACTAGTCTCTAGTCTGCTCTTGTTCTTGAGAACCAAACACGCTTATGATCATTTTGAGAGACACCGTATTTCAACACAACCAATTGTTTCTTAACTCTTAGCATTGTACAGAAGTAATCACCATAGAATTGTATATAGCAATCATAGCAAAAAAAATTGACATATCTTATAGGCTATGAGATGAGATATTTAGTTCTATTTATAGGTAAGTAGAAAAATATGAAGAAAAAATATCCAATTTTGTAATTTTTTAGGGCCTATTGTTTCTTGGTGACATAAGAAAGACAAGCTTCATTGATTTTATGACTTTAACCAAGACCTTTTGCTAAGGTCGCAGCAGAAACCTTAGAAGCCTATGAAAATATGAAGAAAGAAAGAAAATAAAAATTCCATTGAGTTTTATGTATCAGTGAAGGTGGCAATGTTAATGTATATGAAGTGCCAATTCTCTTTTTGATTGCTGAAACTATTGTTGCTTCTTTTTTATTGACTGCAACATAATCATTATACAGAAGTTATGTATTCCAAGATGGAAGTTATAATGTGATACAAGATGATACAATTATGAGAAGAATATATGAATTGATACAGAATGAAAGAAGCATTAAGAAAAACACAACAAAAATAAATAAAAAAGAATAGTGTCTATCTAATCTAAGTTTCTCAAGGATAGGAACAAAATGCATCATTTTTAATGCAAAGGAATAGCCTCTCATATGCTAATGCCATCTTTCTTGCTGTGAACATAGAATTTGCATATTCACGACATGCCTTTCCCCTTCTTGCAAGCCTTTCTTTCCCTTCACTCACCACTGCCTCAAGTGCCTCCAATAAGGACTCAACATTGGGAGAAAACATAAACCCAAATTCATCATCAACCACAATAGTACCTTTGATGCTTGGAAACCTTGATGCCAAAAGTGGCTTCCCACTCATCATT